>BQNB010103619.1:5454-23996 GCA_026074375.1 Tanacetum coccineum | reverse complement strand
CTAAGCTCATGGCACACAAACTGACTAGTGTATATATATATATACCCAAAATGATGTGATATATATAGAGAGATAATGGCCCTTGGTGTAGGTAATTGTCATATACCTATGAAATTCAAATATAGTATGTTTAGTTACCTATCCGGCTAACACAAACAGGATTTGTCAATCCCGATAGATTTATCAATTCCTATAGATTTATCCACAATATTTGCGTTCACCCGTAAGTGATTAATGGTCTATGATAATGAGGGACTTTTGGCATAATGTAACTTAGACAATGGCTATAATAGTGTATCAAGATAGCATATAACTTGTAAAAACACTTGTATTCCTGGTTTAAGCATGTATAAGTCTTTGAAAAGTAATCACATTGTTATAAGATAAACGAATATGCAAAGAGTTTGTAACAAGCATGTATCCCCCTCGCGGGTTTATAAAACATATAAAATGAGTAAAGGCGAGGTTATTAACTTCACCTGATAGGTAGATGTAATAAATATTTTGAAATGAAAGCTGACGACCTTATCACAATCTTAACAGGGAAGGTTGATATAGCAAATGATAGTAAACAGCCATGTCACGCAACCTGAGTAAATAAAATATGTTTGAGTCTTAGGAAATATTGTACTTTAGAACTTAGGTTTAAGATTAAGAGTTTGATTGAATAGTTTGATTATTGTATCACTGTTCGGTCATCATAATTCATCAATCATATTCATGTAAATGTTTTGAGGAGCTAGGCACTTTAAATCGTAAACCCAACAACACAGTCAAACGTAGTATAACAAGATGAAACCTCTAATAGAAGCTCCCTAGTATTGTGATAAGAAATAATCGTTTAAGCGTTTTAAATCCCATAATCTGGAAAAGTTAAGCACGTCAAGCGTTAATTAAAGTTATGTCTGGTAATGTTTTGAATGTGTTTTTATACTTTTTCAAAATGTTAACATTTTTAGACCCTAGGGATTTGAAAAGTTGCAAATAGTCCCTTGAAGTTTCTGCATTTATATACTTTGGTCCTTCAACTTTTAAAATATACAAAGTATACCTAGTACTTTGAAAAGTGACATAATTAAGACCCCCTATAGTAAATACTTTGATAAAATGACATATTTAGCCCCTTTAGTTATAAGTTTCCAAAAGTTACGATATATACCCCTTGCATGGATTATAATTACAAAACATGTCCAAATTGCCATGCAAGCTTAGTTTAATATTTCATTAGACATTTATAAGTTATAATAAACTATAATAGGAAGTTTTATTAAATAACGCACACAGTTTAAAATAACGATTTCGTTAAGCCTAGGAAAGCAAAACGGGTCCAAATTATGGTTTTCAAAACTAAAAACGCGCGGGTTTTAAGGTCAAATACTCGTTATAACTTTCTCAAATACTTATTTTTAACATTATATTAGCCTAATAGTATTTATTATAACAAAGATTATAAAGTTTAATACCCATCAGTTAAGTAAAAACTGATTAGGGTTTCGGGTGTACGATTTTGGATCAAAAAGGTATAACACATAGGTTTTTGAGTTCAAAGCTTTATATTATGATTTTAGCAAGATCATATGAACAATATAACGTTATAAAAGCAGATCATAAGCTTAGAGAACCTGGTCTTGAGCTTATGGCTTGGAAACGGGTCAGAATCGGGACTTTTTCTGGGCTTCGTACGCCAAGAATACGACTCCCCCCGGGCTCGGTTTCTTGGTTTCTTATTGCTTCCTTTCCTGAACTTGAGCCTTCGTAATGATCACTTAGACCCTATTTAGAGCAAAGTATTGCTTCTTTTTAAGGGTTATAGAGGAGGAAGTGGGGGATGAAGAAGAATGAAGCATGTATGGTCCTATTTATACTAGTTTGAGATCAAGGAGGTTAAGGAAGCCTTAGGATCTGATATGGAACATGTGTACAAGCTAGGTAGGGATGTGGAGAAGCTAGTGTATGAGTTGTAGAAGCTAGGAAGTAGCTTTGGTGAGGTGTTTTGTCTCTTTGATGCCGCGGCTATTATAGAAGGAAAAGAGATGATGTGGTTCATTTTAAGACCAAGTATGCATTAGATATTTGTATGAGGTGCTTGAAGCACTTTTGGAAGAAGAACTTTAGGTCATGAGTTGCATGTTGCAATATAGAACTTTAAAATGGGTTAAAATGAAAGAAACTTGGTTTCGGGTTCATTAGTGCTTAATTAGGGTTTTCAAGCTTGGATTTCGTGTACATTTGATTAGTAATGATAGGTTACTGATCCTAAAACATATATTAAGGATTATAAACAAATTTGATGAGTGTTTGGTTAAAACGGTAAGAGAAAATGAAGTAAACGGGTCAAAAGTTACAATTAGGGCATAATTAGGGTTTTTCTGGATTCTTAAGGTTTTCCCTAGCTTTGTATTTCTTACACACACTAATGCCAAGTTAAATGAAGATATGATTTATAACTCATTTTATATTTACAATGCCCTTGAGGTTGTTATTTTGGATTAGATGGTTTTAAAACGAGTAAACGGGGTAAATGAACCAATAGTAATTTAGGGTTTTCTAGGAATGTTTTTACGTACAAGTGAAGGTAAAATGATGAAGTATTAATGATGAAATAATGATGAAATAGGATTGATATGATGTGTAAAAGAAATTTTAACAACTTATTTGATGTTGGTTGGGATTACAATGGAAAAAAGCCAAGAAACAGGTCATGTTTAGAAACTATCTTGTTATTAGGGTTTAGGGATTTGAATTAAGGTTTTGAGAGTAAAAATATGTATGAAAGCGATTATGAATAGAATATTAGGGTTTACACATTGTAATATTGAGTGTATAGCTTGTAAAAAGTGGTGGTGAAGAAATTGGAATAACACAGAGGTAAAACGCTAATTTAGAATTGCCATGCTTAATGACTTGTACATTGAGCTTTTAGAGATTTGTACTTTGACTTAAAGAGATTTTATATTTCAAATGAGATATCATATTACTTGTACAAACTTTAGTACTGGCATTCCCTTTAGCTATTATCATATCATGGGAATTAGGGTTTAGAGGCAACGATAACGGTTTAAAGCCCGTTTATGATATAACTTGCGAATGGTACATTATATGAAAAATGTACTTTTAATAAGGATATGATGATAATTGACTTACAAATTGGATGTTTTCTTGACATATATGAAGAACAGAATGGCCATAGATAGTTCTTTGAGCTTTTCTACTATTAGTTTAAGCAAGTTACATGACATCCTGAGATAATAACAACTGCAAGTAATGTAATAAATGAGAAAATTTTCCTCCGTATAATTTGTGATCATATAAAAGTGGGTTGAAATTAAAATTCTTGGGTTGTTATAGTCTCCACCCCATACAGAAATCTCGTCCGAGATTTAATTGAATGTTATAGTGTTATTGTTTAGAAATAGGTACTAGGTATATAATTTAGGTTAATCAAGGTCCACAAATTCACGTGTGTGATGCATTTTATAATTTATGGTTGCGCACCATAATATAATTACCTGGCCTCCTTTCACACGTCCTACTATTTTCCAAATTACACCCTTTAAGACAGCAATAGAATTTCTTTCCTTCAGATTCTGATAAGAACCTGGGTGATGAAAATACTTGATTTATGAAACCTTGTGTTATGGGCCTACCATCCTTCTTCGTGCTTCAATTATCGTAAGGAATCGTATTTCATTAACCTTTAAGAAAGTCAACAACGAATAAGAAATGCTATCACAAGTCATTGTTAGAAATTTCATACCTAGTGGTATTAAAAATCATTTGACATTGTAATAGAATCTTGTGTGTTTCCTTGTATAATTAAATACGTTGCCAGAATATAAAAAGAGAATTTTTAGAATACAGAGATCATGAGTGATGTCAAGGAACGATTGTAAGAGAGTTGCTAATCATGTGAGATACATATTTTGAAATAAATAGATGATGAAGGTAATAATGATAATGATTAAGGAATTGGTTTGTACAAACGGATATGATAGAAACTTGTTTTGACGTAAGTTATATACTGCAAGCCTACTTATTATAATTTTGTCACTTACAAAAAGAAGCGTCCAACTTCTTTAACTGAGAATATTATAAATTCCATAGTTCGGCAAGATTTATAATTTTCTTATTCAAATGAAGAAGTAACCTAATTCATTACAATATATTCATAGAATCGACTTACCTAAGTATAAAAAACACGATAGGCACAGTGGGTAAGAAAATTGATATGATCATGAATTGTTTAGAAAAGATTGAGATTTGATTGTACTGACGCCATATAATCGAGATGATCAATTTATGTTTCAAAGGTATTATGGGGGGGGGTGGGGGGAGGGGAGAGTATTCAGAGTTAAACATGATAGAAATGACGAGTTTGATACCGTACCAAGAATAACAAATTTTAATGGCATTATCACTTATTATTTCATGGATAACTTTACATACGAACTTTTCATATGACAAAGAAAGATACATATCTAAGTATCTGTAAGAATAAAAGTAACAACGACGAGGATTGATGATTGGGGTTTTTAGATTGAAGAAGATTCTGACGAGAGTTGAATATCCTCGAGAGTTGTTTCTAGGGTAGAAATCCTAAAGTGAACAAAATTAAACTCATCCCTAAGTATGTTTTCCTGTGGCCCTGTTAGTTGTGCTTTGAGCACCGATTCTCATAAAGTCCTTATCTTTCCACATGCATTAAAATTAACGGATACCATTTTAGATTGTTTCTATGGTTTTGTTCTTAGTTCTTACAGATGACCTAAGCTACACTCTTTTACAAGTCCGCACTTGACAGTACAAGGACAATTGAATGTAGGGTCATCTTCACACAAAGGACGATTTCCAGTATATCCGTTGGTGGCAGTATAAATCTTGAAGGTTTCTTGTCTTCTATTCTGCTGTCGGTGGTAATCATCATTACGGTTGTTATTGTTGTAGTTATTCTGATAGTTGTTGTTGTTGACGATGTTCCCTTTATCCTCAAGCTTTCGTTTGTGATCATTGGTTTCTTGCACGATCACCTTTATATTTGATCCATTAACCCTCTTGATATGTAGAATGGCTTCCTCCCAAAGTGAGGCTTCGAGGCAGTAACGTTTCCTTCAATGCTTTGCGGTAGTCCCCCGATGAAAGCTTCCATAAGTTTCTCAGAATTTGGCACCATGTTTGGACATAAGATTGTCAATTCTTGGAATCTTCTAATATAAGTCTTGAGATCACTTCCATTTACAGTTAGACCATAAAATTCATCTTCCATTTTCTTGATCTCAGTTCGAGGACAATACTTGTTTGTCAGAAGCCTTTTTAACTCAGTCCAGGTGATTTGATTAGCTTGCTCTATTCCCATAACTGGCCATGTGCAATCTCCACCAGGACAAGGCATCATTAGTTAAAGTACCCAGTACAAATGTCACTCTGTCCTTTCCTATCCTCGCACACTTTTCTACGAGAAAACCTGTACTCAGTAACGTTCAAACCACGGAATGGGTCAACCAGCTTCCTTCTTTTGCCCATTGAAGTAGAAAGGTTGACAGTTTATGAATTCTTTGTAGTTTCCTCTTTTTGCTATAGGAATTTCTCTGGTTTCAGTGTTCCTATTGGAATTGTCAAAGTTGCCATGGCAGCAGCTTGTGCTTTCAGAGCTGAGGAGATGCCATCATTAATTGAGTTCCGTATGGCGTTCCAAAGTTATGGTCGTGATTCAGATGTTTGACGTCCCCATTTGGGAGCATTCTATCAACAAAAATGATACGTAGTAAGAATGATATCCATAAGTTTTGAAAGTAAAAAAAAAAAAAAATAAAAGGATAAGTGATGCTTAAAATGCTTAAAGGAAAATAGCATATTTTTAGAAAATTTAAAAGCCACTTTAGAGTATGATAAAGACGAAAATAATGACGCAAATGGTGGAAATGATGATGAAAGAGAGATAAGTTGGAAAAATAAGGTATGAAACGGGATTGCCTTTATAAATAACTTGCCTTTTTCACTATATAGTCAAGATTTGACAAGCGTTTTTATTTATACCACACATCCCGTGGCTTAGGATAAAGCTATAACTAGTTTAAGAGTTTGATGATTTTGAGTTGGTAGATGACATCCTAAAGATCTTCCTGATTTGTTTTGGTGCGAGCTTGGATTTTCTCAATTATTCGTTCAAGATTGGAAATTCTATAGTGAGCAAAGGCAATCTTATCCTTTTGCCCTAACCGCTTCTTTTGAAGTTTGATAATCTGAGTACGGATTCTCTTGAGTTCGGTCTTCAGTTCGTTACCATTTATACGTCCTTCTTCCATTCTCTCAATGTGGTGAAGATAGAGTTCATCTAAATAATTCAAGATATCTTCGACTTGTTCCTCATGATGTTTCAGATACATCTTAATTGAACATCTTCCTATTTCAAATATCTGAGGTGGGGTAGGAATATAAACAGAGGAAGAATGGTGATAACATTTCACAAGTTTTGGGGTTGGGGGGTGTATTATTGTGGAGGTGGGTTAGATTCCGGGAGAATTAAGATAACGTAGGTTGCGGAAGAAGAATGAGTAACAGAATTCGCTTCTTTAGGTGGTAATATTTCTTCATGAATAGAGAAAAATCAAGGAATTAAGAATAATAATTTTGAAGGTGTATTACCGAGATATGAGTCAAAATATCTAGTATATAAAATAGGATCTTGTGGATGAAATAGGTAATATCCTTATCCTAAAAATCTTTACGGCCTTCAAATATGGATTATTTTTAGAAGATGAGAATACATGCGGTGGGATCATATTATCTGTAAGTTTTTACGAAGAATTAAAAGAATTTCTCCAATGAAACTGGGAAATAATCTGATGGAAAACCGTAAGTATGGGGAGTTAAAGAAATATTTATAGTAGGAAAAAGCATGCCTTCAATATCGAATTAAAGTGGTGGGAGAAAGACATCGTTCTGTTAATAACCCAGTCGTAAATAACATAAGTTATTTATTTAATAGTATAATTAATATGTAATATTTACATACGTGTTTCCGAATGTAGTGGCACGGAGGCCTAGATGCAGAAGAGATGAAATGTGGAGTTATAGTTAATGTTTTTGGACCTTGTTCTCAATAACCATGGCGCAGATACCAATCGTAACACCCCCATTTTTACAATATAGCAAGCGGAGATAAATCACTGGTGGTAATTACATCAATGGATACAACAATCAAATCATAGAAAAAAACTTAAAAAGAGACGTTGGAAAAAATTTTTAGTTATCATCTCATTATAATCAGAAAGTTTTTACAAAATGCAGGACCAAAATCTAAAACATCAAGTTTGAATAAACAGTTCAACCATCTTAGATCCATGCCTCATCCGTGCCGCAACTTGCTCAATTACCTGAAGATAAACAATGCTAAAAAGTCAACACAAAGGGATAGTGAAATTCATAGCTTGATAAACAGTTTGGTAATACAAGTCACAGTGTAATAATTGTTAACACAAATATTATGTAAAATATAATGTTATTAATACACCTTTATAGTAATATAGCACGTATACATTATCATAGTACAATGTAGTATCCTGTATAACCTTATTTGGTCTCTTTTGGTCTTGTCTGGTAATAGTAAAGTTCCAGGACTATAGCACAAGTACACAAACAAACTGACTAGTGTGTATATATAATAACCCAAAAAGAGTGACTATATATATAGAGAGATAATGGCCTCCGTGGTAAGGTACTCATGCCATAAACCTAGAAATTCAAATATAGTGTGTTGTTAACCTATCCGGCTAAACACAAACAGGATTCGTCAATCCCGATAGATCATCCAACAAAATTCCAGTTCACCCGAAAGGATTAATGGACCATGATAATGAGTTCCTTTTGGCATAAATGTAACTTAGACAGTTACTGTAATAGTGGTATCATGATAGCATATACATGTAAAAAACACTTTGTATTCATGGTTTATACATGTATACGTCTTTGAAAAGTAATCACATTTGTTATAATAAACACGAGTTTATGTAAAAGAGTTGTAACAATCATATCCCCCCTCGCGGGTTTATAAAACATGTAAAATAAGTAAAGGCAGGTTATGAACTTCACCTTAAAGGTAGAGTTAGTATTATTCTGAAATGAAAGCTGTCCGACCTAATCACAATCTTAACCATGGAAGGTGTTATAGTAGAAATGAAAGGAAAACAACCACGTCACGCAACCTGAGTAAATATGTTTGAGTCTTAGGAAGATTGTACATTAGAACTTTGGTTAAGAGTTATGAGTTTTGATTGAAGAGTTTGAATTATTGTATCCACTGTTCGGATAGCCATCATAAATTCAGAAGTCATTCAGTAAACGTTTGAGGAGCAAGGGCACGATATAAACTCGTAAAACCCAAAAACGCATTCCAAAACGTATACCAAGATTAAACCCTTGAATATAAAGCTCCCTAGTATTGTGAATATAGATATAATCGGTTTTAAAGCATTTAATCCATATCTGGAAATGTTAAGCAAGGGGTCAAGCTTTAATTAAAAGTTATGGACTGTATGTTTGAATGCGTTTTTATACTTTTTCAAAATGTTACATTTTAGACCCTAGGGTTTGAAAAGTTGCAAAATAGGTCCTTTGAGTTTGCATTTTTACCGACTTTGTCCTCACCATTTTAAAGAAATAACCAAGTAAACCCCTTGGACGTTTGAAAGAGATATAATAGACCCCTATAGTTATAACTTTGATAAAATGACATATTCAGCCCCTTTAGTTATTAATTTCAGAAAGTTACGATATATACCCCTTGCATGGATTATAATTATAAAACATGTCCAAATTGCCATGCAAGCTTATTTTAACATTTCATTAGACATTTATAAGTTATAATAAACTAAAATATGAAGTTTTAACGCAACACAAGTTTAAAATAACGATTCGTTAAGCTAGGAAGCAAAACGGGTCAAATTAGGGTTTCAAAACGTAAACGCGCGGGTTTTAAGGTCAAATTCTCTTATAACTTATCAAAGTACTTATTTTAACATTATAATAGCTTATTAGAATGTATAAAATACTAAAAGTTACAAGTTTAACCCCATCGTTTAAGTTAAACAACATGAAAATTAGGTTTCGGTGTACCGGATTGGATCAAAAATTGTAATTAACACTATGTTTTTGAGTTCAAAGCTTTATATTATGATTTTAGCAAGATCATATGAACATTATAACATTATAAAAGCAGATCATAAGCTTAGAGAACCTAGTCATGAGCTATGGCGTTGGAAACGGGTCGATATCGGGATCATTCGGCTTCGTACGCTAAATAACACACCACCTGCTTGTTTCTTGGTTTCTTTTGGCTTCTTTCTGAACTTGAGACTTACTCAAGATCACTTAGGATCTATTAAGAGAAAAGTATTGCTTCTATGTAAGGTTTTTATAGAGAGAAGTGGGGAATGAAGAAGAATGAAGCATGTATGGTCCTATTATACTAGTTGAGATCAAAGGAGGTAAGGAATCCTTAGATCTGATATGGACATTTGAACAATAGCGAGTAGGGATGTGTATAACTATTGTCTGAGTTTAGAAGCTAGGAAGAAGCTTTGGTTGAGGTGTTATTTGTCTCTTGATATGCCAGCGGCTAAGAATAAAAGGAAAAGAGATGATGTGGTATCATTTAAGAAGACCAATATGGCATTAGATATTTGTATGAGG
Organism: Tanacetum coccineum; assembly: GCA_026074375.1. Classification (NCBI taxonomy): domain Eukaryota; kingdom Viridiplantae; phylum Streptophyta; class Magnoliopsida; order Asterales; family Asteraceae; genus Tanacetum; species Tanacetum coccineum. The sequence goes on along the minus strand of BQNB010103619.1, from coordinate 14,309 downwards.
TGCTTGTAATCAGCTTAGGGATAATTAGCTTAGTCATTGAGGTGCTTGTTGCAATATAGAACTTTAGAATGGGTTAAAATGAAAGAAACTTGGTTTCGTGGTTCATTATGCTTAATAGGATTCAAGCTTGGATTTCGTGTACATTTGATTAGGAATGATAGGTTACTGATCCTAAAACATATATTAAGGATTATAATCAAAATTTGATAGGTGGTTTGGGTTAAAACGGGTAGAAAATGAGTAAACGGGTCAAAAGTTACAATTAGGGCATAATTAGGGTTTTCTGGATTCGTTAAGGTTTTCTAGGCTTTGATTCTTACACTTATGCGCAAGTTAATTGATAGATAATTATTTGAAAACTCATTTTATGATTTTACAATGGCCCTGGTTGGTTATTTGGGATTAGAATGGTTAAAAAAAAAGGAGTAAACGGGTTAAATGAACCAATTAAGGTTAACATTAAGGATTCTAGGATATTGTTTTTACGTACAAGTGAAGTAAAATGATTAAGTAATGATGAAATAATATTGAATAGGTATTGATATATTTGTAAAATAATTTTTACAACTTATTTGATGTATGGTTTTTAAGGTTTACAATGGATAAAACAAGAAACAGTCATGTTATAAAACAGCTTGGTTTTTTAGGGTTTAAGGTTTTGAATTAGGGTTTTGAGAGTAAAAAGATGTATGAAAGATTATTAATAGAATAATTAGGGTTTAAACATTGTATATTGAGTGTAGTAGCTTGTACATATGTGGTGGTGAAGAAATTGGAATGAAAACGAAGGTAAAACGGCTATATAGATGTCATTGCTTAAAGACTTGTACATTGGCTTTTAGCGATAGTACTTTCACTTGAAGAGATTCTTATACTTTCAAAAATGAGATATCATATTACTTGTACATATGCTTTAGTAGCTTGTGCATTCACTTTAGATATTAATCATTCATGGAAGAAACAAAATTAGGTAGGAGCTACGTAAACGGTTTAAAGCCCGTTTTGATATAACGTTGCGAATGGTACATTATAGGAATAATGTACTTTGTAATAAGGATATGATGATATTGACTTGACATATTGTGATGTTTGCTTAACATATATGAAGACATGATGGTCATAGATAGGTTGCATGAGCTTGTCTACTTTAGTTATGCAAGTTACCTTGCTTAATGAGATATTAACAATGCAAGTAATGTAATAAAGTGAAAAATTTCCCCGTACAATTGTGATCATAGTAAAATAGGTTGATAAAAATTCTTGGGTTGTTATATGTACATACCTTATGTGATTTACATCGGGTGCAAACAAATGTCGGTGTTGATGCAGACTTGAGACATAGAGTGTTGTTGATATGTATGCATTGATGATTTGTGATTACGAGTAACTTGCGTACTTTACGTTATGTATTACAGGTTACATGTTTGTTATCACCAAAACATAAAGAAATCGTATAGATTAAATATCGTAATATTTACACTAACAACCTACTTAAGCATTGCCGACACAAAACACAATATCTAAACAATGTTACGTTGAGAAGGAGTCTCCTTGGCGGTATGAATCTTCACAATCATAAGAAGTAACGGGAAGAATAATGAGACGTTATTCAATCGCATTCCAAAGGTAAGTGCCAAAAGACAACACGATCCGCATTGACAAGTTGAAGTCACACTCCCATCAACGGGAAGACTTCAAAACGATGGATTACGAAACAACATGTGCGATTCAAAAGCATAAGAAGAGTGTTCAGACTCGGAGTCGAATGGTATAATAATTGGTGGAATTGAAAAACTACGCCGAATTTCAATATCATCAGAAGGGAATAAGGCAAAGTCGTGAAAAGGTTCGAAGTTAATCGTAAGAGATCAAAAAGAAAGTAGGCCATATGTATAGGTATCCTTATATAATACCAGTATCAATGCTCAAGGGAGTAAATGAGAAATCAGGAAGTACGCGATAATTAGAATGATCAATATTTATATAACGGGCCGATATAAGGTAAATAGTAAGACGACATAAGATAGACGTAAGAGAGCGAAATCATAGCCAAATGTTAAATACTCATTATCTATGTAAATAGTAGTAGAGATGAAAAAGAGAGTTTATATGGGATCAGGAAGCATGTACGCGCGGATATCAGACAACGGTGAAAGGCTCTTAATTTTTTTTAAAAACAATTACAGTCCAGGTTTTGAAAACGACCTAGTTCGCTATAACTTAAGCTCTGATACCACTCTGTAACACCCCCAAAAATCATAACACATCGGAATACCACTTTGGGGGTGCTACTTCATAGCATAAAGTACAATTACAGAAAACGACTCTAAGTGAGACGTTTTGAAAAGTCAACCATTCGATAAATTTTATAAAATATTAGAGTTACAATAGGTCCCATTTAAATGCAATAGAAAATATCTTTAAAACATTTGTCGAATGGTACTCAAATTGTAAAGCCTTCAAAAATATATCCGCGCGGCTCAAATGCTCCCAAAGCTTAGCTAGCAAAATAATAACCTGAGAATATACATGCAAAACATCAACAATAATATTGGTGAATTCATAGGTTTAAGTAAAAGCAGTATTGAAATAAATCAAGTAACATCTCAGTAAAAAAAGTGGGAACTTAATTGCAAAATAATTCAAAAAAGGGATTCATTAAAACCCAATTACTCCGACCCCAAAAAAACCCTAAACCCTCTAATGGCGGCCAATATTTTTTCATCCTTCTAATTCGTTCTCTAATCTAATTCTGATCTTGATTCGTTAAAACAATTGTGTTTATTGCTCTTTTATCATTGCGTTAATACTATTTTTTGGGATCTTGGTTGTTTTTTGCATTAGGGTTTCGTTTTTTAAGGATCTTTTTGTTTCGTTAATTAGGGATTTTTAAAGTTACTGTTTGATTGATTCTTTTCATTCATTATCTTTGTCGACAAACAATGACTGGAGGTTAGTAATTCATAGGCTTTAATTATGACCTAGCTTTCTGCAAGGGTTTTCGTTTGAGAGGAAGACGTTGTCCTCTTTTTTATTTATTTGACTTGTATTCTGGGTGTGTTGTTTTTTGTAAGCTGCGGTGGTAATGGGTGATAAAAGAGGGAAGTTAAAGGGCTCAATTGGAAATGAAAAACTTGATGTTCTTTCTGGTTTGATGGATCAAAGAGGGGTGGATATTGTGAGAGAGAGTACTGCTACTAGGGTTAACCTAGATGAATCTAGTGCTACATGTGATGGCAATCCAAAGGTGATCTCTTCTCCTTTGGTTTCTCTTAGTGCTACTCTTATCATGCCCCCTCGAGGACCGTATGATATTATTGTTGCTGCCACTTTTGGAGTTCCATTAACAACTGTTGGTGACCTACACATGCTAATAAATGATATTGAAACTGGTAAACATGATGAGTTATTATCCGAGATGACTAATGATGATCGTATGGAAACCTTGGATGCATTAGGTACTATATGTAATTCAATTTAGGCTGACAGGAATGTTATATTGAATGAATCTGATAGTATGTCGAAGGGTGTCCCATCAGTTAAGGCTCCTAATGACCCTAATGCTGATGATAACATGCCTGGTATGGTTTCGCCTACTAACCTTATTGTTCAGTCGGTGGACATCAATACCAATTCAACATAATATGCTGTAGCTGCGGGTGCAAGTGCTAAGGACCAACCAAAAGTTAAATTTAACTTTCGTCCCTTGGTGGCTGATCCCATATTTGATGGTGTTAACATTTCTATTCCTTGTAAAGTTGTCGAAAAGGTTAGTACACGTTTTGAACACACTTTATATGGCTACTTTATTGGAAAGAGAATGGCGTTTCCGATTGTTGAATATTATGCTAGAAATAACTGGGCGAAACATGGGCTGAAAATGATCATGATGAATAATAAGGGCTTCTTTTTCTTTAAATTTGATTCTCATGCTGGTTTAGAAGCTGTTTTGGAGGGTGCTCCTTGGTTGATATGTAAGTCTCTGATCATTCTCAAGAAATGGTCGATGGATACCAAATTTCTTAAAGAAGAATTGACTCGCATTCCGATATAGGTTAAACTACATGATGCTCCTACTCAAGTTTTTGAAGAGGATGGTATTAGTTTGATTGCTACATTTATCAGTAAACCTGTTATGCTTAATTCATACACAAGTTCCATATGTAATGATTCGTAGGGTAGGAGTAGTTTTACTAGGTGCTTAATTGAGGTAAGTTCAGAGGCTGATCTTGTAGATGTTGTTAGTATTGGTATTCCGTCCCTTATTGGGGAGGATTTCACCAAAGAAACCATCTATGTTAAATATGAATGGAGGCCACCCAAGTGTGATGTATGCAAGATATTTGGTCATGTTCACGACCAATGTCCTAAAAAGGTGGTGACTCCCCCTATTATCTTTACTTATCCTATTGTTATTCCTACTGTTGAGAAGACTAATGATGGATTCCAAACGATGGGTAAAAAGAAGAAGAGGAAAGGTAAATCCAAGTCTAATAATGGTGATTAGTTTGCTGGTCCTTCGGTTAAACAAACTGTTAGATATGAGCCAAAGGCGACTACAAACACACCAAAAAAGGGAGCTACTAATAAGGGTAATGAATCTATTCCGTCATCTTTGTTGAAGAATTGGGGTAATTCTTTGAATAAAGATAATATCACCTCGTCAAATTCTTTTTCTGCCTTGAATGTTGAAAAAGAAGATGAAGAAGAAGAAGTTGAAAATGTGTATGATGAAACAGCCAACCTATTTACAAAAAGCGGTAGAAGTTCTTTCATGGCTGCTGCTGGTTAACTTGTTTTGTAGAGTCATTTTTCTCTAGTTTCATCTAGTTGTTTCCATAGTTGTAAGTGTTTATGACATGTCATAAGCACAAGTTTTAGGTGTTTATCAAGCTGTTTAGCTTGAGGTTAATGTGGCATTTCAGCCACATTTCATTTGTACTTAACTTTTTCGGTTTTAATATACTTTACCGGGGTAACCCTTTACCCAAAAAAGTAATATCTCAGTAAGAAAAGTAGCGTTACACTATTTCAAAGTATTACTTTCGAAATCAAAGTAGTGATTAAATAAATCAAGTAATGTTTAATAGTGGACCACAAGATTTAAGTAATAGTAGACTACGAAACAAATTCAGTAGTCCAAAACATGTATTATTGCACTAAGCTCATGACCTCGAAACCTTAACTAGTTTGTGCCCCGGGTAAGTAGAGGATGCTTGCCAACAACCTAAAAGTTCATCACAATGTTAAATGCACCATGGTCAACTTGTAACCAGAAATTCAAGGTGAGGATTGTCGGTCCCGATAGATCTATCCATAAAACTCGCACTTACTACATTATCAATTAACGGTTCATGATTGGTAGGGACTTAAATGGCAATGTGCTAACTTAGGTAATAATATTCAGGCAATAATCTGGATAGCATACAATTTAAAACACTTGTGTCCAATAGTAAAACAAAAAATGTGTTCAAAACTCTATGTTTCATATATAGATATTCAATGATCTTAAATCGTGTTGTAAGCAAATCAAGCTTTAATCAGTTCATAAGTAAACAACCATGTATCACACATGTATTAGAAGTCATGTAGTAAGCAAGTAAAAGCTTTAGTAAAAATATTCATGTAACGCTTGAGTAAAAGAAATCAATAAGTTTACGTAGTAAAACGAGCATGTATTCTCACCCCAAAAACAATTTATGAAAACCACTAAAAGAGAAAAGGCGGGGTTATAAACTCACTGTAAGTGGAAGTATCAAACGAGAATTCAACATAGAAAGAACGGCGACAACGCCTCACCCGCGACCTATAATAATGGTGTGCGTATTAGAAGAATATAACTTATAAGAAAAATGCATAAATTGCACATATAAATAAATTTGTATATTCTACATATGCATAACGTTATACCATAAAATCAATGTGCGCGCCTCAACTTCTTAGTAATACATTCTAAGTTTTTCTGATTTTGACCAATTTTCCTAGTCAATTGACAACCTTTAAAGTAATACCAAACGACCTTAAACGCCTTCCATACTCCATTTTAACAACCTCAATATGTCAATAACCTACTGTATTTTTCCCAAAAATGTTTGACAAGTCTAACTATTTTTCAAAATTTAACGACTCGAAGTGTCCTAAAAAGGACCTGTTGTAACCACTTAAAAGTTGGGCTTGACCTGACCTATTTAGACTCCTCAATCAAATCTAGAAAAATTCCAGAAAATCCTACACATCATGAAATTGCTACAGTAGAAATTTCATTAATTAAAAAAATGTTTTGATATGGCTGCTACCCTCACAAACACAACCCAGAAAACTGTCCCCAAACGTAGATTTGACAGTGAATCTCGTAAAATTATTTTGACTAACATGTACTCACTCTTAACTCATGAAACCACTTTGGTTGGAAAGTAGACTCTCTGTAGTTATTTTTAGGGTCAAGAAAATCAATAAAAGCTATTCGGATGATTAAGTTACGACTCTTGCAAGACAACTAAAAAATCTGTCCAGATTCCTATTCCGAATTTACAGCAATCAAACCAACCAAACGCACCCATACTCTAACTCATTATACCCAATTCGATTTTAGACATAACCGAGAGCTTAAGTATGACTTATTTGTTATAAAATAGTTCTTGTTATAATATTTCAAGTTCAAACGGTTTATACTACGCTAAAGGATCATTCTTAAATTATTACCAAATTTGACTTTTTTTTTAAAAATATAAGTTTTTCCTAAGTTTGACTTATCAAAAGCAACCCGTAAAAATGTGTTATTAAATATGGGGTATGCTAGCCTTTGACATAAAATGACATTCCGGACAACTTTTTAGTTATACCAAAAACCCAAAACTCGACCAAACATGATGAAAATACTCTTACAAAATTATGCATAAACCATATTTTTCTTAAAATATTGTAGTATCTATTTCTAAACTTTTTGACCCGTTAATATGCGTTTTTTGGAAATGACATTTTAAACAATTTTTTAGTTATACTCGAGACACAAAACTCAACAGAAAATGACTAAATGACCCCTACAAAAATCTGCACAAAACCAGTATATACAAAGTGTGTTGAATTTTTATTTTACTTCAAATTGCTCTAAAAACTTCATTTTTGAGAATTACAGAACCCATGATATATCGAATCAAAGCTAGGGACGACATCTATCATATTCTTAATCCTAAATTTAGATTTAACAATTTTGACTTAGTCAAAATCAGCCCTAAAGTTTCTAGTCTAATTTGGGTGGCTTAAAACCCCTTCAAACTCTAATTTCGCTTCGTAAAAACTTCACAAACATCATCTAACTAGCCTAACAACATCACTAATCACCTCAAACTATGAATCCAACCTCAAAACACAACATGCACAATGATCTATAGATTCTAAGTATAAAATTAAACACATGCATACATAATAAAAATTTATCAACACAAAAGGGTTTAAAACATACTTACAAACAATAGAGAATGCAAGAAAAAGATTAAACAAAAACCCTTCTTTGTTTTTCCCTTGTAGCCGAAACCTCAAACATACCCAAATCAACAAAACCTTAACTTTTTAATTGCCAAATTCATGCAGTAACACTTGTCTTCAAACCCTTTAAACATAAGTTTCACTCAACATCAAAGGAACTATTTAAAATCAAGATTCTTGAAAACCCTTTTGCATCTTGATTTTTATTGTAGGGATTGACAAGGATTGATGTAGGATTAGTGTAGAAATGACTGGAATTGCTTGGAAGAATTTTGATCATGATTTTGTTGGTTCGATGAGAGCAGAAAATAGAGGGGGAGCAGGAAAAATATTTTCCATGTTATGTTGTATGTGTGTTTATTTTAGAATTTTGTAGGAGTAAAGAAAATAATAAGAGGTGTGTTTGGTTTTTTGTTTTGTAGGAGCACACAAAAAGAATAAATGGTAAAATTTAACTTTTCCAAGTATATCTTTGATAATATGGTGAAGAATGTTGATAATATGGTAAAATTCTGGATGTATCCAAGATTCGTACAAGTATTTGTGAATAAACAAGTTGGGGATATGTCACATCATAAAAGGATTTATGTTACCCCTCTCATACTATGAAGATATTTGGGAACATAAAGAGGGAAGGGAAAGTTTTTTTTGAAAAAGATACCCCTTTATTTCAAACTATGATGGTTCAAGCTTATAAAGAAATGGGTGAAAGTTCAGAAATACCAACTGATCCCCATTACACACCCATCACTACTCAACCATCATCATCCCAACCCAGAGGAAGAAAAAAATCTATGAAGTTTAAGAAAAAGAACACTGAGGTTCCTCAGCCTAGTGATTCTACTGATAATGTACTAGATGAAAATGCACCTACAACTTCTAATGATCTACTGCTCAGTGGTGAGGATAAACTGAAACTTACTAAATTGATGGACTTATGTACCAACTTACTAAAGAAGGTTCTTGATTTGGAGAGGCCAAGACTGCTTAATATAGTGAAATTGCTAGTCTAAAGAAGAAGGTCAAGAAGCTAGAGAGAAGGAATAAGTCAAGAACTCCAGGGCTCAAAAGGTTAAGGAAGGTTGGTTCAGCTAGAAGGGTAGAATCTTCTAATGAAGCTAGTTTAGGTGATTAGGAGGATGCATCCAAATAGGGCAGGAAAATAACTAATATTGATGCTGATGTAGAGGTTACATTAATTGATGAGACTCAGAGAAGGAATGATGATAGCCTAATGTTTGATACAGGTGTTTTAGATGAGCAGGAAGTTGAGGTTAAAAAGGTAGTTAGTACTATAGAAGTTACTACTGAAAGTGCTACAACAACAACTGTTAATGAATTGACCCTGGCTTAGACTTTAATAGAGATCA
>BQNB010103618.1:0-21635 GCA_026074375.1 Tanacetum coccineum | reverse complement strand
CCCTTTAGAGATTTCTTCTTTGTAATTCTTATTCTAGCTCCTTGCTAGTTTTTAATAAAATTTTGCCGTTCTAAAAAAAACATATATCCTCTAATAGTAATGAATTATCAAATGAATGTAATAAACGACGTAATGGAATAAATAGTGTAATGCAATGGTTCATTACCGTTATTAATCATGTTTGGTTTGTATGATAAGACATAATGGAATTGATAATAAAAGACTAAAATACCTCATTGCTGATAGGAATTATTTAATGTGGTTAGTTAATGATGGAGTTTTATGTAATTTAATTCCATTACGAGATGTAATGAAAAAAAGTAGAGGGGCTAAGGAATGAGTTTGGTGTAATGGGTCATTCCTTGTAATGAATCATTACATTCTATAAATGTAAACAAACAAGATTTTTCCATTCCATCGTAATAATCTTTTTCATTCATACTTTGATTACAACATACCAAACGCTACGTTAGTGTTTAATTGATACTAGTCCGAATGTTTTATGTAAGAGGATGCTACGCAATTCACTTAGGGAAAATTGCATAAAAGTGTACTAAACTTATACTCAATTTCAATTTAATGTACTAAACTTTTTTTTCTCAATTTAATGTACCAAACTTTTTTTTTGGTTGCAAATGAAGACAATTAGGAGGTTACCAGGTCACCATCAAGTTACCTTCTTCTCTAACATGATTTTCTAGCTGGCGACCTCCACCACTACCGCCTTCGGCAAGCCACAACCACCACCGATTTCGACCGATTTCGTCCGTTTTAGACTGATTTCGTCCGTTTTCGACAGATTCCGACCGATTTTGACATGTTTCGACCGTTTTTGACCGGTTTCGACCGATTTGGACCGTTTTTGAACGTTTTCTACTGATTTTGACAATTTTCGTATGTTTTCGACCGATTTTGACCGATTTTCATCGTTTCGACCGTTTTCGAACCTTTACGTTCGTTTTTGATCGTTTTAACCGTTTTGGAACCTTTTCGACCGATTTCATCCGTTTTCGTGCGTTTTCAACAGTTTTCATTCGTTTTCCTACGTTGTCAAGCTTGTTTGAACGTTTTGAACTTTCTTGTCCGTTTTTAAACGTTGTGAAATGTTTTTGTACGTTTTCGTCCATTTTTGTACGATTTGTTCGTTTACGTCATTCTTTGTTTTTTTGTTTTCCTACGTTGCGTTCGTTTTCGTATATTTTATACGATTTTATACGTCTTCATACGTTTTTTTCATTCTTATAAAAAATACTAAAATGTATAAAAACGGATAAAATTTTGAAAACGTTCAAAAACGTATTTAAGCGTAGAAAAACGTACAAAACGAGCTAAAACAGACGAAAACTTAGAAAATCGTAAGAAAACGTACAAAAGGTAAGAAAACGTAAGAAAATGGACAAAATCGGTCAAAGACGTACGAAAACGGTCGAAATCGGTCAAAAATGGTCAAATACGGTCGAAATCGATGGAAATAAGTGGAAACGGTCGAAATTGGTTGAAATCGGTGGAAATCGGTCGAAAACGATTGAAATCGGACGAAAATGGTCGAAAACAGTGGAAATCGATCGAAAACGGTCAAAAACTGTCAAAAACGGTCGAAATTGAACGAAAACGGACGAAATCGGTCGAAAACGAACGAAATCGGTCGAAAACCAATGAAATCAATCGAAATCGCTTTAGGTGGTGCCGGTAGTAATCGATTTGGAGGTGGTGGTGGTGGGTCGTAAGAATGCTAGGTTGATGGAAAATCATGTTAGAGAAAAGGTAACTTGATGGTGACCTGGTAACCTCTTAATTGTCTTCATTTGCAACCAAAAAAAAGTTGAGTATATTAAATTGAGAAGAAAAAAAAAGATGAGTACATTAAATTGAAATTGAGTATAAGTTTAGTACACTTTTATGCAATTTGCCCATTCACTTATTACATGTTTTAGTTTTGAATAATTTGAGATAATGTATACAATCAACAATTGATTATTACATGTTTTAGTTTTGAATAATTTGAGATAATGTATACAATCAACAATTGAGAATAACAATAATTTACTCCGTCAAATTGTTGTTTCATTAGAGAACTTGTCATGAGTTTGTAATTACATTAGCTCATTTCAACAATGACATATCATTGTAATTGTGACTTTTGTTTGAGTGACAAGTTTTTAGATGCTTATAACATTTACTTCACACAATCGAACTTAGAACATTTTGTTTGATGGACACATTCACGTATGATTCAATCAAAAGACCTAGAGTCTAATGTAGCTAAAAAATTTGGAATTATAATTTGATCATGTTAGCATTAGTATTTAATGTTAGTCGTGTATTATTTTAGTAGAGTCCTTTGGGCTTTGTTATTAGTGATAGGCCTAGCCCATTATATATCTTGCATCTAGAATAATCTATGAAGGACTATATATTACTCTCTCCGTCCTATTTTTATTATCCATGTTTCTTTTTTAGGATGTTCCAATTTAATTGTCCACTACTAAAAATAGATAAGAAAGTTTGATCAAGTTTACTATATTATCCTTGTTTGGAATTATTATTACAAACTTTAAAGAAGACTTTAAATAATTAGCTAAGAGTAAAACTGTCATTCTGTTAAAAAGTAAGAAAGAGAAAGCAGTAATAAATGCACTTTTTTTAAACTGTGTGTTTTTTGTCGGGGGACAATAATTTTGAGACGGAGGGAGTAATGATTTGCTTGACCATTAACTAAACACATCATTACAATATATAGTCCTTCATAGATTATTCTAGATGCAAGACATATAATGGGCTAGGCCTATCACTAATAACAAAGCTCAAATGACTCTACTAAAATAATACACGACTAACATTTAAGTTTAGTATAAATTTAGTCGATTGTGATTAGATTGAATGCTAGTTTTCGTATGTAAGTCTAACTTGCCTTCTAAGGCAAATTTTGACGTTAGCTTAATAGGTTAAGTGTTTGTGTCGGTTTAGGTTTGGCCAAAGGTTGTCTTAGCCGATCTAGGTGAATCAGCCGACCCCGCGCGTCATCGATCTTTATATTTTTCACAACTTTTTTTACATTCATCTGCCAAAATAAAAAAGATATCGAACCGTCCCACAAAGCAAAGCGAAAATAAACGGGTAAAAAATTAACCCCTCCAAACGCAATTTTTATTTTTTGCCCGTATCGTACAAAAAAAGGAAATAACCTAGGAAAAAATTAGCCAAAAAAAAATAAATACAAAACGTACCCACATCTGTGTAACTAAATAGATTTTGTTTACACAAAAAATCCGGTAAAAAAATTAAACAACAAAAAAACATTCAAGTTGTCTTTTATTGTTCACAAACTTTTTACATTCATCGAGGCCCAAATCACAAAAAGATATCGTGAACCGTCCCAAAAAAAGAAAATATTGATAGAAAAATTAACCCGTCCCAACTGCAACAATTTTTAATCCCGAATCGTTACAAAAAAGTAAATTAGTTTTCCGGTAGAAAAAATTAACAAAAAAACAAAACAAACAAAAAAAAAAAACAACCAAAAACAATAGTGCGCTAAAATCTATCGCCCAATGAAAAAACAAATACTAAAATCTGACCCTCACCTTTTTAAACAATTATAACGATTTTCCTAACACAAAAATTCACCGTAAAAAAATTAAGCAAAAACCTTTGTCGCAAAAAAAAGAAAATATTCAGGAAAAAATAGCCCGTCCAAAGCACTTTTTTTCCCCCGAAACATACAGCAAATAATAAAAAACGCATAATAAAAATTAACACGCCTCCATACGCATCGCCAAAAAAAAACTCTCCGAAACGTAAAAAAAATTTATTCGTGAAAAAATTAGCCGCCCTCCGCAACTGCGCGGTGCTCTTTTGCTGTGTACAATATATAGATCCTTACATATATATTCTAGATGCAAAGGATATATAAATAGGCTATGTCCTATCACAAATATACAAAGCCCAAATACACCACTTAAAAATAATACACGACCAAACATTTAAGTCTTTAGTATAAATTTATTCGATTAGTAGATTTAGATTGACAATGACAATTTTCAGTATGTAAAGTCTAACACACAACCTATCTAATGCAGAATTTTGACGTTCAAGCTTATGAAGTGTGATTGTTGTTTTGTCGGTCTTTAATATTTGCCAAGCAGTTGTCTTAGCGATCACTAGTGAATGCAGATCCAGACTCCACTTATTCTTTGAAAACGGAGGAGAATGGGTGATGCATAACGATACCCATCTCATTGTTCTATTCCGTAGTACACCGATTCAAGATATTCTAACACGTAAGAATCGTTCGTTTAGTACTATTTAGTATGATGGGCTACGTTCGCTCGTGCTTCATTCTTCAACGTTGTTAACGTTTGAAGTTCGCTACTTTTGCTCTGACACATACAACCTCCATCTACATCTGATCACGTACATATCGATCCATCGTATGCGTATTCGAATTGTCCGGACATAATAGTATAGTATAAAAACTTCAAACAAGTCATAATGTCAACATAATTTGATGTGCATACTTTAAATCACACTAACATAAACACCTCAAAATATTTATTTTCATAACACTTTAACCAATACTCATATAACATTAAACTTTTTCAAATGTTTGCGAACAAGACATGATTAGTTTCTAGTTAAAATATTCAAAACACTAACGTTATCTTGTCATGTGCTCTAAACACAAAACCATGATACAAAAAGTATAAAAAAATATCTACAAAATAAGTCATATATTGTCTATTTTTTATAAATAAAAAAGACCAATAAAATAATAAGAAGGAAAAAGTTAAAGAGGTCGTGGTTGTATTGAATGGAGGCCTACACCGTCCAGACATAGTGGGGCCCACTCTATCGCCCTCTCACGATGCCTCATTTATCCACAATTTCATCACTTATTTATTTCATACCATTTCCATAAATATGAGTCTACTTTTCGGTTAATCATACCAAAAAGTCCCATATTTTTTTTTAGAACGGCAATTTGTGGCTAAATGGCCTCTAGCCCAGAAGGCGTAGCGAGCCCACACAATCAGGTTGGGTCCAGTCCAGAAGGCAATGGCACCATTCCTTTTACACACGCAGAAGAAAACCCCTATCGCCCTAGACAAGACTCGAACATGAGACCTTACCTAGAAGGTTAAAACCTCCATACCATTGGACCAAATGCCCGTTGGTCAAAAAGTCCCATATTTGTGTTTCCAATCAAGTTTATGTTTTAGAGTGTACCAACAAGTTAGGCTAGATAGTAAATCAAACACGTCAGCGTCACGTCAGTTTTTTTTAACTTTAAAACTCATTTCAACTCACTTTTCAACCGCAAGACTAAGTGTTATGGTGACCGCACAGGAGACCGCCACATCAGCGTCAACTCAGCTTTCTCTCTCCTAGACCACACACAAACCAAACACCCGTAATGATGACCACACAAGTGACCAAACACTTTTTTTAATTAAAATTTTATCCATCATTAAAAAAATATTACATTAATAATTGAAATAAAATTAAAAACATTACAATAAATTAGTGTGCATTTGTTCGATGCTACAAATGTGTTCCTTAAATCGGCTTTAAGACTAAGATGAGTTTTCTCGCCGTGATTTCTCTAATAACTCGTAACATATCTTGTGCCAATCTTACGGGATCATCTTCACGATGTTGTTTCTTCGGATAAAAATCGGGAGAGATTGCATTTCCTTTTTCTTTGCGAATCATATTATTTAATATTATGCAAGTGTACATCAAATGCGTAATCTTTTTAAGGCTTCGCGACCGTGCAGGAGTTCTTACGATAGCCCGCCTTTTCTTTAGCACGCCAAACGCTCGTTCCGCATCTTTTCTTGTTGCTTCATGCGCTTGCTTATATCTTATTCACTTCGTATCATTTAAGCATGGCTGTGAAATAGACTTAATAAGAACAACCCATTCTGGATATATCCCGTCAGTAAGATAATATCCCCATTTATAATTCACGTCGTTAGCCACAAATGGAACCTCTTGTGCTTTTCCTACTTTAAGATCATTTAAAACAAGCGATTGACGTAAAACGTTAATGTCATTGTTCGACCCTGCAACACCAAAGAAGGCAGCCAAATCCATAAATCTTGTGAGGCAACCGCTTCAAATAAAATGAATGGCTTTGACCCGGAATCACCCGTACTGAATTGAGCACGATATGCGGTTGGGCATTGAGCCCACGACCATTTTGTACAGTCTATGCTGCCTAACATACAAGGAAACCCATGTTTTTCCTTGTGAAAAGCGTAGAGTTTTTCGACGTTAGTTTACGTAGGCTTTCGCAAAAACTCCTCACCATATAACTCCATAACCCCGTTACAGAAATCCATCAAACAATCACGAGAAGTTTTATCCCCGATTTGTAGATATTCGTCTAGATTATTTGGAACAGCGTTGTATGCTAATTGATGAATTACGGAGGTACACTTCACTAAAGAGAAAATGCCAGCTTTTCCAACAGCATCATAACCTTGTTGACAAAATGGGCAGTTGTCAGTCAAACCTCGAACAATGCGTGTGAATAATGGTCGGCTCATTCGGAATCATTTACGAAAAAATAGTCGTCGTATAATGGTTCTTCAGCGAAGTAAGCCTTCACTAGACGGTCATAGCCCGTAACATTCTTATTAAACAAGAATATATATTTTCGTAGTGATTCGAGTCGGCACTTGTGACACCGTCACACGTCGTGGTGACGCCGTCGCTCCTTGATTTTGACAGCATCAAGGGTAAATTCTGACGCTGTCTCCACCGTCTGAGGAGTCACACTTTTTCTTCAAAAAACAACTTTCTGGGCACTTTTGGTGAAGGCGTCAAAATGGAAGTCGCAAGCTTAAAAAGTTGTATTTTTATCCAGTTTTTTCCTGAATCGAGCCCAAATCACGTGTTTTTCCTCCAAATGCTTCCCAAATGCTAATACATAAAAAAGAAATGAATTAAGTACAATATTTGAGCATATTTCCATGATTTAGAGAGTTAAATGGCCCCGAAAAAATGTATAAAATGACACCTCATTATTACACATCACAACGACGAAAGCCATATATATTAGATTTACATAAAGACAAATTGGAGTATACGGAAACCTGCAAAAACATACTCTCACAAATATACACATTATTGGACTCCTTTTTAAAAATATAATGCATTTTTACTTACCTAACGTGAATATTCATTGACGTTTGTGTTTGCATTCGATTAATATGACTGTAATCTGTAAAAGTTGAATAAATAGTCTTGGTTCATTTTTTATATATGATGATTTGAGTGTAATTATTATGACAGAACAATTTTACTATTACTTTAATCATTTCAATGTTATTTGATTTTTACAATAACATTTTACGTTGTAGATATGTTATTGTTTATTCAGATGTATTCGATTGCAAGTCTAAGATAGTTACTCATTTCACGTTGCATAATCAAAATCTTAAACCAAACTGAATCGTTATGTAAAATGAATAATCTTACGGTTAGAGACTGACCGAGCCGATCTTGATGCTTGGTAGCGGGTACAAGTTTTACATTTATATTCATGACTTATAATTCTAGCAAAAATGCATACAAGGAAAAGTATATACTCGTTCATACATAGTAAAGTTGGGTAAGTCGAGTTCGTTCCACGGGACTTGGTTATAATCATTACATAGCAACGAAACAAGCAAATAGGTTGTCACAACCCTTATTACTTCTAAATTTAGAAAATACTTCATACTAAATTCATTCATTGTAAAAACAACACTTGTGCTAAAAATCCATTTCATTAACATGAGAGCTTGGTTTGTTTGGATAAACATGATTGTATGACTCACAAAGCTTTTTAATATAATTTTAATCCATGGTGTATTTCACAAAAACCACATGTATCTTAGGTTGATGATGAACCCTCTCGACCTATGAACTCCATCACGACTAAGCCATTTTTTAATTCCATTTGCTAGAAAACAATGTTTATGTCAAGTTGTTCAAACGAGTCCTTTCGACCTATACTCGAGTTTAAATCATTACAAGCCTTTTTTAATATATTAATTTTATGGATGTCAAGCATAAAAAACTCTTAATAATTTGTACACTAATTTTGGGAGAATGAGAACATAATCGGAAATCCTTTTGGCCTATGTATCCGTTTAAGTTCCATCAACACATCAATTAGACAAGTTTTATAATTAAACAAACCACAAGACAAAACATAGAATCATGCATACAATCTTAACCAAATATTCATAATCAAGTCAATATCATTTTTTGCACAAGTACAACAAAATCACTCCATATTCATTCAAATAATCATAAAACTAAATTCAATCATAACGTTCATCACATCAAAGTAAGAAAACTTCTGTAAATTCATAACAAGGATTATACCTAGCCGAATGATTACATAAGATAACTTAGAACTTGGATTTAGAGCAATCCAAACGCCTCCAATCAACCAAAAACACCAACTCCAAAGCACCAATTAGCAACCAAGACTCTTGCCCACGTTCTTGCCTTACTCCTAGAAATATCAGAGGTGTTTTAGCTTTTTGGGAGAATATTTAGGGGTTCTTTAACCTTTGTCAAGGGTTAAAAGATTATCTTTTAGGTTAAAACCCCAATGGCTATTATATAGGCTAGATACAGACTTTAGAAGCAAGAAAACGTAGCTGAAGTGATTAGGGAGGGAAATGATCGGACTCCTATCATTATTGGCCATTAACACACTCATTTAGTGACAAAGTTGTGACTGAAAAATCGTCCAGCCGGGCGGCTTGATCACGAGCCAGGGGGCTCGTTTGCGTTGGCCAGCCGGGCGGCTGCTCCTCCAGTCGGGCGGCTGGAGCATACTCCCAAAACGTATTTTGTGTTTTTGTTGATTTCTTCTTCTTGATTGCTTCTCTTTTGGTTGGGTTGACCCATGCAACTTATATCTTGTTAAAGCACTTGTTCTTGGGCTGTAATGGGCCTCCAAACTCGATATCAACCGTTTACTTATCGGAAATCTTCCAAAAGTAATTATCTTCATGTTTTTCTTCTTCTTTTCTTCGACCTTTTCCGTTTTGGATCATTTTTATTCCTATGAACACATTATAATATTAGTAATAAAGTTTGCTATTTAGCCAAATAACTTATATAAAACCATAAATAACGCTCCTAAAAACATACTCGATTTAAGCGTTATCAAATTCTCCCACACTTAAGTTATGCTCGCCTTCGAGCAGGTTTAGCTTTAGAGATCAAAATTTTATTTCAACAACACATCGATCATGGTTCACGAAAATATAATTGCTCTAATGAAGAACAATCATCGTTTGAAAGTTTGTACGTGAATTTCTGACAATACCCGCATGATTTTCGAACTAGATAACATAACTAACCACCTCACGATAAAGAAAATTAGATTTTTGAATTCACTCAACACTTGAATTTCAGTTTGGTAGTGTAAGTGGATCACTCTTTGCTCAGTCATGATATCATGTCATACCATAGGCTTGTACAAGTATCAAAACAAATCTGATGGGGCGTGAGCATCAGGTAAATATATCAAAAGGACTTTTATTGGGTTAAGCTTTGGGGTTAATAAGGGTTGTGAGTTAGACATGGGATATTTTGGTTTGGTTCTACAAACAAAAAATAAAGTCAAGTCTAAAATTGCTAGTTACCCTAAATCAAAGAAAATAATTACATACCCAATCTTTCTTCTCAGTCGATCTCTAGTATTACGTCTTAGCACATTGGCTAATCAATATACCAAAATTACTTCTTCTTCGTTCATCTTCATAATTTATAACACATTGGCTATTTATTTATTTATTTTCTCTTTCAACACCAACAAACTCCGTCACCCCCACACTTTGGATTAGCATACACCACAAAAATTACAAATTAGAGTAGCTACCTCTGTCTTTGTCGAAATGACATACACCAAATACAAAGTGTGGTCAACAAGTAATCATCAAAAATACGTTCCCTCTCTTTTCATTTTCACCATAACCACAACCAGGGTAAAATCCCCACTCTCACACGCTCTCCACTCCTTCTAGAAGCACGATGACGCATGCCATGACGTTTTGGCATGCCAACTTGGCAATCCGTGCCAATCATTAAGAGAAAGGGACGTGGCACTAGATCCAAGGGCCAAGAGACATGCGTGGGAATCGAGCATGATTGAAGGGACGAGATGAAGAGAGGGAAAAAAAAAAAACGTTTTAGCGTGCCCTAGAACCTTCATTTAGAGCCTAATAAAAAGGAAGGCTTCCTCACACACACGGGAGTGTCTAGTTTTTTTAGCTTAATTTAGCTTATTGCCATCGTTTTTAGCTTATTGCCTTTAAATTAATGTATTTTCTCTTTAAAAGCTTGTACTCAGTTTGAATAATCAATTAAAATTCTATTTCATTTAGCGTTAAAACTCATAAATCATGTTTATTACTTATTCAGCTCTTTGTTTCAATACAGACTGTTTAACTACTCACAAATAAGTTCTCAATAAGCTCTTAAAATCCAATAAAGCTAAGAATATACTACAGGTAAGCCACACAAGCTTGAACGGGCTTTGCGATTTTCATTTTTAAAAGCTACCCCCTAAATATCAACTACAACTTATGAAGGGAAGTCAAATTTGGAAGGCTGTCCCATGACACACACCATCTTATAACCAATAAAGTGGAGCTTTGTAGATCATCTCTTAAGAGCATGTTATAAGCCTTGTTTGTGCAAAGGCAATTGTAAGTTCTTATTTTTTAATTTTAAGCTTAATTTTGCAATTTCAGCTTCTTGTTAGCGTATAATTGTTATTAGAATAGCTTATTTCTGCTTACATTATGTTAATCTTTATTGTCCTTATGATCATGGTTCCATCTTAGTTTGTAGTTTAGATCTTATTCTTAAAGTTTTTAGCTTATTTGTGTCATAAAAAATCCAAAAATATTAGCATACTAATCATATAGCCTGCTATTACAACTCACTAATTTGATTGTTAGATATGCATCAATAGATCCTCTTTATAAGCTAATTGGATCACTATCTGGTTTGGCTTTTAAGACTTTAACTATTCTCTCAGTTTCACAATAAGCTACCAAAGAATATTAAGCTTTCTAAAGGAGTGTTTGGCACAAGACAACACTAACTTGAGTTAGTGCTGTCAAGAGCCTTTAGGTTCTTTAGATCAAATTTAAATATCAAATTGAAGGTTATAAGATAAGGATTTAAGGTTTTTGTTAGGCTAAATCAGGTTTTAATAAGTTTGTTTGATAGATGCTAGAATCTGAGTTCATAAGCTCAGATTCATAGCATTTTGTGCTTAGATCTGTTCTAAATTGCTATTGTTGATGATTTGCTCTTGTTCTGGTGTTTAATTGGTGTAGTAACCAAGTTATTAAAGTCTGCATTAGTAGGTTTGAGTTTTGGCAAAAGATTGGTCAATTGCATCAGCATTTCTTCAACAGTTTTTAGCCATTTTCATTCTAAAAATTCAGTTAGCTTAAGTAAGTTTTAGCTTTTAAAATTTGGTGCACAACTAGTTCATAGGTCATATTTGATAAGTTAGGGCTTATCTTAGGTTTTACAGCTTATTTACACATCTGTTTTTAAACCTGCAATTTAGACTTAGAAGTTTTGATAAAAATTTGAAAAGCCAAAAATAGAGTAAACTGCCTGAGCAGCTTTTTCAATTATCCCTTTCTTAGCTTATTTGATTTTAAAATGCCTTTTATTGTTGTTTTAGATAGTTTTTAGCATGATCTTTAAGGTTTTTCAAGTCATTAAGCCATAAGGATCCATCTAGTTGCTTAAAAATAAGCTCAAAAGTGCCTTGTTGGCTGTTTGGTTAACATTTTTTAGCCAAAGTGCTTATTTGCTCTTTTGAGCTTATAGCTTTGTGAAGTTATTTTCTCTGGATTTAGATTGGGCTTAATTAGAGGTGGGTTAAGCCCTTTTGAGACTATCTTAATAGGCTAAGGTGAGCTTATAGGAACTTAAGCTGTGATAAACAGGTTAAGCCATTTATGCTTGAGCTATTAAGTGAAACACTGTCGACTTTTAAAAAGAGTTAATTCTAGCTTATTTTATATTTTCATAAAAAGTTTCTTTTGAAAAAGTTGCTTAAAATAAGCTGTTTTATATCTTTCATAAAAAGTTTCAAGGGGGACCCAAAAAACGGGGAAATTAGGGAAGTCAAGGGTGAGCAAGGCTCGAACCCCTGACCTCGACCTAACTCGCCCTTTTAACACACACCCCACAAACCATTGCGCCTTTGGTACTTTTACGTCAAGGGTTGTTTTCAAAATATATTTAACCTCTTTTTACCCTTCTTTGATAATAAGCACTTCAAGTGCTTATTCAATTTTTCCTGGCTTATTCGTTTATGCTTATTCTGGGCCAGTACTTTTCCTACAATCTTTTCATCTTTAGCAACTTTTAGGTTTTTTCTAGGATTTTTAATTCAAGTTTAGTATTTTTCTTTTATTTTATTCTAGTTTTTAATCAAACTTTATGAAATCATAAAATAAAATTCTTTTTCTGAAAATTTTCCTTCTTATTAAGTTTATACATAGGCGCGTTTAGAAAAATTAAATTTGCGTTCGTAGGGCTTAAATTTGTTATACTTGCTTATTAGTCGCGTTTTTACTTTCCCGTTTACGTTTTTAGTTTAATTGTAGTTGCCTTATTTGATTTCGTGCTTTTACTTGCTTTCTTTTGCGTTTTTAGAATTAGTAATCAAAAACAAAAATTCTTGTTATTCAAGCATCAAACAAAATACTTTCGTGAAATTCAAATTCACTTCTCGTCGGGATACGACATCCGGGAGATATAATTTTGTTTATGCTCAAGCAATTTTCTTATCAAACGGGATACCCACTATACTATAATTAGTTTGAGATATTTAGGATATATATATTTAATTATATATAGACTATTTGGATCAAATCAAATTTTTAGCGCCGTTGTCGGGGAGAGGTGTACGATTTTCGCGAAGTATTTGAAGTTAGTGCCTTGAAGATCCTTCCTCGTGAAGTTATCATTTTCTATTTTCTATTTTCTTTTATAAAAAACATAAAAATACAAAAATATTTTGCTTTCAATTTATTTTTATATACCCAAAAAAATAGAAAAAATAAAAATCAACCGTTGTGTCACTTGTGAAAACGGCTCACCTTTAGATTTACAAACTTTAAGAGAGGTTTAAGGAGGGTCGATCCAACGAACTTCGACCCAAAAGGAGAAGGTTTTTAAAACGCTTCGCGCTTACCCGCTCATCCGCTTCTTTGTGCTTTTATCTAGAGAGCTATCGTATACTTGTTCGATTATCGGTTGCAAAAATATTTTCATTCTATCTTATTTTTCTTATCTTGTTTTTAGTGCATGAGCACTCGTTCCAATTCTTCTAATCTATTTTCTCCGCTTAGAGACCCCGAGAGTCTTATTCGACGAAGAAATTTAGGTGAACCGTCATCTCTTTTCAATTTCGAAGAACTTATGAGCATTCCTCATAATAACATAGGACCGCCTCCTGCGGGACCCCCTCCTCCTAATAACAATGGTCCACCTCCGATGGAGAGACCTAACGGGCAAGCTCCCTGATCGATGGAGGAGTTATACCAACTATCTATAGATGGACAGGGCGGACCAATTGCCCCGATTCCAATTCAAGCTACAGATTTTGGTCTTCGTCATCACATGAAACAACAAGTTCAAAATAGTCAATTTCACGGATTACCGGGCGACGATGCCAATAGACATATTGATAAATTCTTGGAAATTACTCAACATATGAAGCAAAATAGGGTCTCCGATGACGCCCTTCCAAGGAATTCCATTCACTCTTTCAATGATATGATGAGGAAATTTCTCTCAAAATATTTTCCTCCTTCCATGGTGACTAAGTTAAGGAACGAGATCACGAAATTTGAGCAAAAACCGCACGAATCGTTATTCGAGGCATGGGAGCGTTATAAATTGTCCATTGATCGGTGTCCTAACCATAACATGCTTTTGGTTACACAAATTGATACGTTTTACAATGGTTTGACATTAAGTCATCGGGACACCATCAATGCTGCAGCGGGAGGAACTTTTATGCAAAAGACACCGGAAGAATGTTACGAATTGATCGAGAACATGACCGCTCACCACAACCATTGGGACACTTCAGCAACTCGAGACGAGACGTCTAGAAATATCTCTTCTACTACTTCTACCGAGAGTCCCGAAGTTGTTCGACAATTGGAATTAATGAATAAGAATTTTGTAGAAATGATGAGACAAATACAATCAGTCAAATCTGTGAATCCGAAATGCGAGACTTGTGGTGGTCCCCATTCCTTCACCGAGTGCCCAGCCGCCGATGGCTACACTCAAGAGGCCGCTTATGCTACTACGGGTAACTATAACTCGGGGGGTAATTCCTACCAACCGCAAGGTGACCGTAATTTGCTTAGCTATCGCTCGAATAATTACCTCGGACCACCCGGTTTCAATCAACCGAATGTGCAAAATAATCAAAACCGATACAATCAAAATCAAGGGAATTTTCAAGCCCCGAATTATCAAGCTCCGAACAATCAAGGAAGAGGGCAAAATTTCAATCAAGGAAACAACAATTATCAAGCTCCTAATCTTCAAGCTCCGAATTTTCAAGCTCAAGTTGGACCTTCAAACGAGTTAACAAACTACATGAAGAGTAATGAAGCTACGTTAAGAGCAATGCAAACTCAAATGACGAACATGAAAACGGAATTGCGAAATGAGTTCAAATCTACGATTGATGCAAGAACCAATAAAATAGAAAATCAAAACAATCAAATAATGAACATATTAACTAATATGCAAAATCAAAATTCCTCGGGTTCGGGATCACTTCCTAGTAATACCGTTGCTAACCCGAGAGGTGACGTGAAAGCTATTACCACCCGAAGTGGTGTTGCTTATAATGAACCTACGATTCTACCTACTCCTTCTCCTTTCCTAAAGGAAGTGGAATGTGAAACCGAGGCGACAAAGGACAAGGTGCAAAATACAAGTTTAGGAAGTACCGCACACGTCTAACCTCCAGTTGTCCAAGACCCGATTCCAGAGCCCGAAGTTGCTCCAAAGGCAACAACCACAAAAGTATACCAATGTTAAATGCACCCGATCAAACTAGTGACCCAAGTAAGGGTGGGGATTGTCAGTCCCGATAGATCTATCCACAACATTCGCGCTTACTACAATAGCAATTAACGGTTCATGAAAAGTAGGGACTTAAGTGGCAATATAGTGACTACTTAGGCAATAATATTCAGGCAGTAATCTGGATAGCATACACTTTGAAAAACACTTGTGTCCGTAGTAAAACAATCATGCTAAAAATTCACGGTTTCAATACTAGTATTTCACGATTCAAATCATGTAGTAAACAAATCAGCTTTAGTAAAAATAACCAATGTAATGCTTACGTATTAAAATCAATAAGTTTATGTAGTAAAACTTGAGCGTATTCTCACCCCGAAAACAGTTTATGAAAACCATTAAAAGAGAAATGGTGGGGCTATGAACTCACAAAGTATTGAAAGGTAATTGTACTGTAGTAAAATATATGAGTTTGTAAAAGAGCATGTATTCCCCTCGCGGGTTTATAAAACATTAAAAAGATTGAAATGCGAGACTATGAACTCACCTTGAGTGAATGGAAATCAACAAGTATTCAAAATAGAAAATGCGTCACGAAGGAATCCGAAGGCAACCTAATCCAATATAGGTCGTATAAGTACTTAAACTGTGAATATTTATAGTCGTATAGCTATCAATACTATCGTCGGGCTTTCATAATTAAGAGGTCGTGTAGTGAACGTATGAGGAGTAGGACACTTTAAATGTTAAATCCAACACTCGTCCGATACGCCACCCGAATGGCAGCATTTGAAACTCCCTAAGTAACTTATAGTACTTTGATTAATACCACATATTAGGTTCTATATGGTCAATCACATCTAATTGTCGTTGTGAAATAATGATTAAATCCCATTTGACAAATAAATGTCATGTATTAAAGCTCGTATAATCGTTAAATAGTTCAATCGCCTTTGTAAAATAACATTTATAAAGTTTAAAACAAGTATAAATATTATTTAAGTGATTCCAAAATGTTTCGCAAAAATTTATAAAAAAAACGAACCAACACTATTCATCTCAGGAAATAGTGTCTAGTTTACAAAATATACATCCGAAAATTATGAAAATTGGCAGGTTTATGTAAAATGTCGTTCCGACACTTTGTCAGTTTACATTTCGCTCAATCAGACCCGAGGCCCTCGAAAATGAGCTTCAGCAGGCTGCTGAAGCGTGCACAGTTTTAGCTTATATATTAATGGTCGATAATTTGTGAAAACGTCTCGTATCTTACTAGTTTTTTTAACTCGTTTTTAGTGATTCTTTCGAGTACGTCTTCGTAATTAAAAGTTTTATAATTATTTTCCAAAAATGTATCTGTTGTGAACAGTAAATTTTATTAAAATTAGTTTTATAAAAGTTTAATTAAGTTTTTAACTCGTATACAATGTATCTTCTTCGTTATAAATACGTTTTTTCGAGTTTTTACCTTTTATGAATCGTCATGATGTGTAGAATTTTATTAAAAAGATAAATAATATTTATTTACACGAATTTTGGACAGAAACTTGGTTGTGCTTTGATACTCCATTTTCATGTTAAAATTCTAAATGGTGATTGTAGTTATATTGAACAGTGTTAACACATAAAAATGAAATAAATTAAAGACATGAAAGGTTTTAGTATAACACTTACATGAGATGTAGTGTGTTGATCCAAAGTATCTAACCCTTGTTTAGAGATAAAACCAAAGTCTTGAAATTATGAAAACCCTAGATTGGTTTATATACCTTAATCTTACTTTCTTTGCTTCAATACTTGCAAATGGTTAACCAAGGCTTGCAAACACATTATATATCTTGAAATGAGTGTGATGGCTTTGAATAGTTGAAGAAAAATTTGTATGGATTATGTAAAGGGGGTTTGTTTGCCGGTTGAGCTTAAGGAGAGAAGAGAGGAGATTTTTGTGAAAAAACGTACTAAGTGTTGTATGCTTGAATCACTAGTATACATGTATATATAGGATAAGAGCTTATGCTTTTCCATTTTCTATCGATGGTCCAGCCCGGATTTGGCTCGACAAAGAACCTCCTCGTTCTATTCTCACTTGGGACGTTCTTGTGTCCAAGTTTATTAACCATTTCTTTCCTCCTTCAAAAACAACAAATCTTCGGAATGAAATTTCCAATTTTCAACAACGTTTTGATGAATCATTTTATGAGGCATGGGACCGATTCAAGGATCTCCTTCGAGCATGCCCACATCATGGTTTTACTGAATTGCATCAACTCGGTACCTTCTACAATGGTTTAAACCCATCCGATCAAGAATCTTTGAATTTTGTCGCCAGTGGCAATCTTTTGGAAAGAAGTGCACAAGATGTGTTGAAAATTATTGAAAACAAATCAAAAGTTCATAATTCAAGAAACAAGCCGATTGTTTCTCAAGTGAAAACAAGTAATGTTGATTCTTCAGAGATAGCCAATGTCGTGACTAGTGCCATGACCGCGATGTTTAAACAACATCAAGTAACCCCAGCTCCAGCTTCCGTAAAAGCTGTTGAGGAATCTTGTGTTACTTGTGGCGGTGCTCATTCTTACCGACAATGTCCTTCCACCGATGGCAGCACTTTTTTGGGCTATCTAGACAATATTCAAGGATATGTTTCAGCAGCCGCAGTAAATTATAATCAAGGAAATACCGGATACCGTCCTCAAGGTGTAGCTAACCAAATTCGGCCACCGGGTTTTGCTCAACCGAATGTGCAAAATAATTAAATCCGGTACAATCAAGGTTACAATCAAAATAGAGGAATTAATCAAGGAAACCCAAATTATGAAGCTCCGATTCATGAACCACAAGTTGTGACGACTAGTGATTTCTCAAACTACATAAAGGCGAATGATGCGGTAATGAAAAACATGCAAACCCAAATGACCTCTTTAACAAATTCTAACATCGAGCTGAAGAACATGTTTGGTCAATTCATGAAAATGAATACCATTTCTTCTTCGGGTTCGGGTTCACTTCCTAGCAACACCGTTGCTAACCTGAGAGGTGATTTGAAAGCAATCGCCACCCGAAGTGGCATTTCTTATGATGGACCCCCAATTCCACCCCCGTCTTCTTCTCTTCCTAAGGTGGTGGAACGAGAACCCGAGGTGACAAAGGATACGGTGCTTCCAAGTACCAAAAACATCCAACCTCCGATAGTCCAAATTCAAGCTCTATTTGATGAGCCCGTTGTTGCTCCTAAGCCTAAACCGTCTATACCTTATCCTTTAAGAGCCAACAAATAAAAGCTCTATGAAAAAGATGATTATCTTGCTTCGAAATTTGTTGAAATCTTTAGCTAATTACATTTCGAGGTCAGTTTCGCGGATGCTCTTCTTCATATGCCAAAATTTGCTTCAATGTTTAAAAGTCTCTTAAATAACAAAGAAAAATTGTTTGACTTAGCCAAAACACTAGTGAATTAGAATTGTTCGGCGGTTATCCTAAAAAAGTTTCCCGAAAAACTTAGAGACCCCGACAAGTTCCTTATTCCATGTGATTTTTCGGAATTAGTTGAATGCTTAGCCTTGGCCGATATTGGTGCAAGCATCAACTTGATGCCTCTTTCCATATGGAAGAAGCTCTCATTCCTCGAACTTACTCCAACTCAAATGATTCTTGAACTTGTAGACCGATCGACTACTAGTCCATCCGATATTGCCGAAGATGTATTTGTAAAAGTAGGAAAGTTCCATTTTTTGGACGACTTCATAGTCGTTGATTATGTTGTCGATCCTCGGGTTGACTTAATTCTCGGGAGACCCTTTTTGAGGACGGCACGTTCTTTGATTGATGTTTATGGTGAAGAATTAACTCTCCGAGTTGATGATGTAGCCATAACCTTTAAAGTTGGTCAAACTTCGAGATACTCTTACAATGATGCTGTGTCGATTAATCGACTCGATGTCATCGACGTAGCTTGTGAGGAGTATGCTCAAGAAGTGCTCGGATTCGCGGATAATTCTACTAGTGGCAATCCCACTCCGTCTTTAGATCCTATCCTTTCTACTTCTTTCCCCTCTCTCACTCCTTTTGAGGAAGGAGACTTCATTTTGGAAGAAATCGAAGCTTGTCTTACAAATGATTCAGTTCCACCAGGAATTAATGATGACAACTTTGATCCAGAGGGATACCTGTTAGCCTTAAAATATGGTGACATATTTGGAATTACCATAGTTTAGTTATAGTGTGACACGTAGGGACTAACAATGACAAGTTATAATAGTTATGTGTCACTAGGACTATAAATACCCCCTCCATACTTCCATGGAGGGGTGAGGATAAATTTTTGTCTCATAAGTGTGTGTTGTTTCTCTCTCTAGAAAACATACACACTCTTTCCTTTCTCTCTCTAGTAAAATGGCTTACTTTCATTTCTACCCTCCCCGACCTTCGGATCGTCTTTTGTTAGTGATATCTTATTGTTTACAAGACCTTCTTCTACTCGAGAAGTTATTAAACGATGATCCATCATCTCTTCTCCCTCCGAAAGAACTTCATGTTGAGGAACTTAAAATCGTAAAATCTTCTATTGATGATCCTCCAGAGCTTGAGCCCAAGGATCTACCTTCTCATCTTGAGTATGCATTTTTGGAGGGTACCGATAAACTACCCATCATAATTGCT
Organism: Tanacetum coccineum; assembly: GCA_026074375.1. Lineage (NCBI taxonomy): Eukaryota > Viridiplantae > Streptophyta > Magnoliopsida > Asterales > Asteraceae > Tanacetum > Tanacetum coccineum. The sequence continues at coordinate 1,874 of BQNB010103618.1, read as the reverse complement.
AAAAACTTAAAAGAAGATGAGAAGGTCCGACTTCTTAGGGTTTTAAAGTCACACAAGCGTGCCATCACTTGGAAAATCTCCGATATAAAGGGCATCGACCCTCAATTTTGTACTCATAAAATATTAATGGAGGATGACTCTAAACCGGCAATTCAACATCAAAGACGGGTTAACCCAAAAATTCATGAGGTTATCAAAAAGGAAGTTATCAAACTCCTTGATGCCGGATTGATTTATCCTATCTCTGATAGCCCGTGGGTTAGCCCTATTCATTGTGTGCCTAAGAAGGGCTGTATAACCGTAATTGAAAATGAAGATAATGAATTAATACCTACTCGATTAGTTACGGAATGACATTTATGCATTTACTACCAAATGTTAAATGATGCCACTCGTAAAGATCATTTTTCGTTACCGTTTATAGACCAAATACTTGAGAGACTCGCGGGAAACGAATACTATTGTTTTCTAGATGGTTTCACGAGATACTTTCAAATTCCTATTGTCCCGCAAGACCAAGAGAAGACCACCTTCACTTGCCCTTATGGGACGTTTGCCTACCGACGCATGCCTTTCGGCTTATGTAATGCTCCTGGCACGTTCCAAAGGTGCATGATGGCCATTTCCACGACATGATCGAGGAAACAATTGAGGTCTTTATGGACGATTTCTTGGTCTTCGGGGATTCTTTCTCTTTATGCCTCTCCCATTTAGACAAAATGCTCAAACGATGCGAAGACCCTAACTTAGTTCTAAATTGGGAGAAATGCCATTTTATGGTAAAGGAAGGCATTGTTATAGGGCATAAGATTTCAAAGTCCGGGATTGAGGTCGAAAAAGCAAAAGTTGATGTTATAGCTAAACTCGCTCATCCGACTTCCGTTAAAGGCATTCGATGTTTTTTTGGTCACGCCGGGTTCTATCATCGATTTATTCAAGATTTTCCTAAAATCGCCCGGCTAATGACCCATCTTATTGAAAAAGATACCCTTTTCATCTTCTCGAAAGAATGTATTGAATCATTTAATATACTTTAGAAGAAGTTAACCGAAGCTCTAATTTTAGTTGCCCCCGATAGGGACCTACCATTTGAAATTATGTGTGATGCTAGTGATTACGCGGTAAGTGCAGTCTTGGGAAAACGTAAGACTAAAGATTTTTAGCCTATACTATATGCTAGTAAGACCATGATGGATGCTCAAGCACATTACACTACGACGAAGAAAGAAGTATTAGCCGTAGTGTATGCTTTCAAGAAATTCTGGCCTTATTTAGTCTTGTCGAAGACCATATTGCTAAGCAAGATGCTAAACTGAGATTGCTCCTGTAGATTCTCATACTCCAAGAATTTGATGTCATTATTCGTGATAAAAAAGGAGCGGAGAATCTTGCAGCCGACCACTTATCAAGACTTGAAAATCCCCACCAAGATGTTCTCGAGAACAAGGAAATTACCGAAACATTTCCTCTCGAGACACTTGGTATGGTTACCTTTTGTGGTGATGATAGTACCCCATGGTTTGTCGATTTTTCAAATTACCACGAGGAGAATTTTATTGTGAAAGGGATGTCGTCCCAACAAAAGAAAAAATTCTTCAAAGACGTGAAGCATTATTTTTGGGATGACCCCTACTTGTTTAGAATTTGTGCAGATCAAATGATTAGGCAATGTGTTTCCGGCCAAGAAGCCGTTGATATCCTCACTGCTTGCCATAATGGAACCACCGGGGGATGTCATGGTGCCAACTACACCGCTAAAAAAGTATTTGATTTTGGATTTTATTGGCCTACTATTTACCGAGATGCCCATGACTTGGTCACACGATGTGACACTTGTCAACGTCAAGGCAAAATCTCGCAACGTGATGAAATGC
>BQNB010103617.1:4133-23997 GCA_026074375.1 Tanacetum coccineum | reverse complement strand
ACATTGAACGCTAACTTTTAGCTTACGCGATTTTACTTAGTACATGAAATTACAAGCAAATGCGTACGACACTAAAAATAAATAGTATATTTATCGACGTCATCAATGACTCTAAAACACAGGGTTTTATATGGGATCTGATGATTAAATTATGAAAACTAGTTCCTATAAGTATGTTATACATGAAGATGCTTTTCCTTTCTTTTCTACCTAATACATATAGCATGTAATTAACACATAAAATAAACAAGTTGACAGAAATGTAACTTTTTCAACACAAGGATAAGTTGTGATCCATAGTGATTTTGTCAATGAATTTTGTCCATTTAATCTATCATGTCTATCATGGGGAATAGAGCATGCAATATTGTAACTAAGTTGATTTCACATATTTAAATATGTGAGGCGATAGTTATGATAATATTGAGTAGATTTGGAACAAATTTCTTGTACATAGCACATAGGTTTGATATGTAGACTTAGGGATATGTCAACCATCGTTTGAATAATGTATTATTAACATCTATCCTTTATCTCGTTAAAAGCATCAATGTTGCTTAACTTCCATGCATTTCACATAAGTCCTAATACATAGCATATAAGCATGTAGGCTCTAATAGCACAATTATTTTTTAAAAGGGTTTGCAATCATCTTTTAGAGTTAAATTTTTTATTTTGAATCCTCCCACTCTCAAATTAGTATCCTATTATGCATGTCAACCATGAACAACCTCAACTAGACTCGTACAATTTGGACTTTAGGAAATGTCATGCAAAAATCCTAAGCTTGTTTAGTCTTAGACCTAAGTGTCCTCTCATTCAACTCAACAATTACTTGTGTTATTGGGTGATCTCTAGCTTCTTTTAGACTCTTAGGATAGCCCTCATCTGAAACATTAACTTGTAATGACAGAGACCCATTAAGATCTTGAGATTCGGGTTCATTAATCTTATCATCTTCTACCAAATAAGATGGCTTGGGCTTGAGCAAGCTCTCATCAAAAGGTAACATTAAGAGATTCCTCAATCCTTATTGTTTCCTTGATAAGCATTATGTATGCTTTAAACTAGTGTTGAAGAATCCATAAAACACACCTTTTGTACACTTTTGGGTCAAACTTGGTAAGAATGTACTTTAGTGTTAAGTATAAATACTTTACAACCAAAGACCCTAAAATACTCTAATGACGGCTTTCTATATCTAAAGATTTTGTGGGGTATTTTATTAATGAATTTTCTAATATAGACCCTATTAAATATGTATGTTGTTGTATCTAAAGCATGACACCAATACTTTTGTAGAATGGATTGCTCGTCTAACATAGCACGACTCATCTTTCTTAACTTGCGATTTGTTCTTTCAACAATCTCACTTGATTGAGAGGTGAACGGGCCCAACAAGTTATAAGTCATTCCATGTTGTTCACAAAAGTTCCCAAATTGCAATTTATCAAATTCACTACTATGATTTGTTACAATTGAACAATGAACAAAACTGTAGGTTTTCAAAGCTTTTTGCACAATATTTTAGATCTTTCTAAGACATCTTCCTTAGATTCTACAAATACAACCAAAGTATAATTTGAGTAGTCATCTACGATTATTAAAGTGTAGAAGTTACCTCTATAACTTTGATTAGAAGTTGGACCAACCAAATCTAAGTGTAACAACTCTAAAACCCTATTAGTTGACATTTCTTTCCTAGTCCTATTGTTTGCATTACCTCGACTCCTTAAACCACATGTATTACAAAAGTGGTCTCTCTCAAAGCTCAATTACTTTAGTAGTGTTCCTAACTAGCGCGTTGGAGGCTAAGTGTAGACAACCTCATATTAGCTTGACATAACCTCCTATGCTAAAGCGTTGAGTTATTTACCACAGATGTAAAACGAATTTGTTGTTTGGAGTTATCTTTTAATTTGCATGTATATAAACCATTTCTCCTATGTCCTTTAGCTAGCATTTTATTATTTTTACTAATAGCACAATCCCTTTTTGTAAAGCTAACTAAGCAATCATCATCACATAATTGACCTACACTAATCAAATTAAAAGCTAGACCACTAACATGCTCAACATTTTTAATTGTAATGGAGTCATGAGAAATATTACCTCCACCGACGACCTTGCCCTTTAGGTTACTCCCAAATACGACATGTCCACCATCATACTCTTTGTACGAAGTAAACAATCTTCTATTCCCAGTCATGTGCTTAGTGCAACCACTATCCATAATCCAATCATCCGGAAGTAGATCGCATTTAAGACATACCTACATCTAAATAAAAATTCACGATCGTGGTACCCATTTTTTTGATGGGTCCGTTGTGGTTAGCATGTATTGCACCCAAGTTTACCATTCTTGGGTCTTGTAGTAAGGCACATAGTTTATGTAGGTCGTACCTTGAGAACATGGACCAAGGATTGTTTTGAAAATCATGAGAGTTTTAAAAGTTTGATCCAATGCTCCAAGGTGTTTTTAGCCTTTGATTTAGGTAGGAGTTTTCTCTCCTTTGGAATGTGCCAGGTTGATGATGCGAAGACCTTTAGTTTTGATAAAAATTTCTTTTTTCAGAAGAACGGTTGTTTTGGAAAGAAGATCTTCGAACATATGAGTTTGAATGTCTCATATGAGGTGTGGGTAGACGAGGTCTAAGGTCAACTCGAGGTCATGTGTATCCAAGTTCATTATGTGAGTTTGAGCAATACCCTTGATGGTTCGTTTGTACTCGTTTAATGGGTGCTTGGGAACTTCAAGTGTTTACAAAGGGAGATTGAGGAGCAATAGGTTTAACAAAGTTATTTGAAGAGTTTTCTTTTTGACTTTCTTTTACAAACACTATAGGTTTGCTTGGACTTATGGAAGTGGTTTTATCATTCTTTGAAAATCCAAGACCTTCCTTATCTTGGGACAATTTTTGACGACTTAGCATATCGTCCAAAGCTATGCTACTTTCTTTGAATTTTGAAAAATTCATTCTTTATCTTGGGGAAATAAAGTTTTATATTTTTAATTTTTATTTGGGTGGGAAACATCCATTTAAAGATAACCTCTTTAGTGATGCATCACGTGCATTCAAGGTTCAAATCACCTCCATTAATTTTGGCAAATTTTTTTTACTATCAACTTCAAGGTCAGTAGATGATGTTTAACTTGAAAGTTGTAGATTTTTCTTCCTCATTTTCAAGATATCATTTTTCTTTTAAAAGCTTTTCAAATGTTTTAGCAAAATCCTTGTTAAACTTTAGGAGTTCCTGATTCTCATTTTGTAAATTAATATAACTCAAATTAATATTAAAAATAGATGGTTTGGATACTACCTCTTGAGAGGCGATATCCATGAGACATGTTTCATCATTGAGTTGTTCATCACCATCTCCGCTATCGCTCCATGATCCTCCAACGAAGGCTTTGTTTTCCTTCGGCTTTCTACATTCACTAGCGAAATAGCCTTTAATGCCGCAATTGTAGCATTCTCCCTTTGGCTTCGAGCTTTCACCATCTTTGTTTCTGAAGTTATTACCGCGGCTCTTTCCAAACCGATTTCCGCAATTACCAACAGATTCCCCTTCCAAACCCGATACCCTTTTTTTTGGAAGGGGGAAAACTTTTGGAAGTTCCTAGCCAACAAATTGAATGCTTTGGCTTCTTCTTCATCTACTTCTTCATCACTTTCTCCTTGACTATCGCTATCATCACTAGTTTGCTCCCTAGTGACTTTAGCTTTAAGAGCTAATGACTTGACATTTTCTTTAGTAGTCTTGGAAACCACACCGTCATTGTCCAAGACCATTTCATAAACCTTAAGGTTCTCAATTACTTTCGTCAAGAGAAAGAGTAGCTAAGTCTTTGGCTTCTTCAATGGCCATCACCTTAGCTCTCCATTTTAGTGGAAAAGCACGAAGATACTTTCTAACATGATTCTTGCTAGAATAGTCCGGATCTAAAGATTTGAGACTAGTCACGATAGCATTGAATCTTGTGAAGCCACTATCAATAGTTTCTTCATTTGAAATTGAAAACTTCTCATATTATTAAGTGAGAAGATCAATCTTGTAATTCTTGATTTGTGAATTGCCTTGGTAAGTAATGATGAGTAATCTCTTGGCGATTTTACACATGAAGACTCGCTCGTACTCTTTGCAGGGTAGAGCATTGTAAATGGTTATCTTGGCTTCTTCATTCTTACCAAGTTGTTTCTTCTCGTTGTCCTTGAGAAGTTCATATGGCGTTTCCTTCATTAACTTCGTTTCTTGTCTTCAACTTCGAAGTAGAAATCTCCATTTTGGATGACTTGCCACAAGTCAATATCTTTAGAATTTACATAAGTCTCAAAGCGGGCTTTCTAAAAACAAAAGCCATTAGGTTATAGCAAAGGTAGTCTTTGCATAGAACACCCCTCAACATAGTTCTCTTAAGCTATGGATCCTTACTCAACTTATTCAAAAATAAGGTTAAGATTTTAAAATCTTTTAAACGATTTCTCGAGAAGGTTTTAACATTTGAAAACTAGATAAGCCTCTCTGATACCAATTGTAGAACCGTAGAGGGGGTGAACACGGTTCTCTTGACTTCTTCGACGTTTATAAAACTTAAAGTGTTGAAACAACCGAGTGGTGTACGAAACTACTTAGTAATGACAATAAGTAGATAGAGAGAAGAGAAGAGAGACACCATGATATATACTAGTTCAGGAAGTGGGTTTAGTCCTTCCGGGCGTCCAGTTGTGAATCCATGACACCGATACTATTACAAGTATAATCCTTATGGTGGACTACAGACCGAATTACAAACTAACTCCACCTACTTTCAACAAAGTTCGATGCTCACACAGAAGAGTTACTACCTCTGGTATTCTGCCCACTGAATCCACCCCAAATAACCCATAATTTGACTTAACTTATAACACTAGAAGCCTTCCCCTTGGAAGCTTATCAAACCCCAACTAGATCCCCAATGATCTAGGCTTGATCCCTCGAATACAAGACTTCCCTTACAACTCGATAATGGAAGATAGTTTGATACAAGAATCAAATCCCTAACCTAGCTTAGAGACTAAACTCTAAAGAAATGGTATGAGAAAGAAGACCCTCAAAAAAACACACATGTATGGATTAGGTACTTGTGTGGCTCTCTTACGGAGATGTGTTCACTTCAATATAATGATGAGATGATAAGATTAGAACACTTTGATGTTTAAACTTAGAGGATTAGAAAAGAGAATAAAGAGGAAAGAATGTTTGTAAGAGGTGAGGGATACAAAGGCCAATGTGGGTATTTATAGGCCAAGACTCCCAAGTTGGGAAAAACAATTCGCACCGGGCGCGCTGCCTACGTACTTGTTAAACCCCCAATTGTTAAACCCCTAGAATCCCGATATTGTTTTTCCTTAGGACTTTGGCATTTTAAATACCCGCACTTGTTAAACCCTCAATTGTGCTTCACACTATGACCTTTCAATCATTCTTATACTCAAGGTCAACCAACTCAAATAGCCAATTGATAAAATGTTTGTGAAGTATTAAAAGTGTTTTGCTTGTTTGATAAAGTAGAGATAGGAAAGAATTACCGAAAGGGGCATTTTGGGTATTCCTTTAATGTGTAACTAGCCTAGTTGGGATACAACTAAGGGTTAGATTAGATACCAAGGGAGTATTATTGGAATATTCTTTACTTGGTGAGAAAAGGGGAAAGGAATTTAAAATTTGAATTTCAAATTCAATTAACTACATGTTGGATAAGAGAGGCGAGTTATAGATAGGTTGGCAATGAGTTGTCATGATGTGACATGATAAGATAGAAGGGAGCCTCTTGAGCTCATTTGAAATGGAGGGCAGAGATGAGAAGTGTATTCTTGGTTAAGTGGCATGATCAAGGGTTGTGAGAGAGTTATGTTTGTTTTGTGAGTAAGTAGAGAGTGTTTAAAAGATAGTTTGTGTTTGTTTGAGATGTAGCATCAATCCAATGGTTAATAATAGAATGTGGGAGTATGGATTGATGAGATGGCATGATCAAGAGTAGAGATGAAGTGTGTTTGTTGTGTTTGTTTGAGAAACAATCCAATGGTGGAGAAGATAGAAGTGTCGGAGATTGGATTGTTGACATGTCTTGATCAAGGGTTGAGAGGAAGAGTGTGTGTGTGTAATTTGAATTGTATAGAGAATAAGATGAATAGAGAGAATGTGGTGGAGAATGTTTTGAAAAGATATAGGATATATTTGTTGGGAATGAAGGGAACACAAAGTACATGAGGTACACAAGAAGTACATTGTGTAAGGAATGTGAGTTGGCATTGTTAGGAAGGTTTATTTGGTGAAGGATTATGTGTGGTAAGGTTGTTTGTATTTAAGAAGTGTTTAGAAAGATAAGTATGAAGTTGATGGTGGTTAGGATGAAATCAAAGGATTTATTTGGGTTAACAATCACATTGCCATTAAGAAAGAAAAGAGTAGGCAAATGTGATTATGGGATGGTTTAAGGAAGAAGAAGATTGAAGTGTGTGTAGAAGGAGATGAAATCACTTGTTGGGTAAGAAGGGTAAACAAGTGATTAGATAGAATGGGTTAGAGAAGTGTATGCAGGAAGTGAGGACTTGTACATGTGAGGAAAGAGTTTGTAAAAACATTTAAGGGTAAGGAAGTTAGAAAAGTCTAAGTATAATTAACTTTCAAATATCACAAACTTAATTAGTCATTTAGACTTTAATCCAAGATAATCAACATTAGATTTGATCACTATTCATCTTGATGCAAACAAGCTAAGTGCTTTGCATCTTAAGTAAAGCATATCCCATATCAGAAAAGGATGCATTTACGCAAAGTGATCTTTGACTTAGTTTGACCAATAAGGGAGTAAAACCCGTTACATGATTAGGATCATTATAAATATGGATTAAGGTCAAATGATTACTTTTGTTGGTCGGTATGTTAAAAGTATGATCATACTAAGTTTAGAAAGAAGTTTCGGCCTTGGCTAGAGGCGTTTGATAAGGGATTTGTGTTGGCGTTTTATGTAAAAATAAGAGGATTTGATTTTGCTCCTCTCTAAGTCTAAACCTCATTTGGAGTGTTCCCAAATGCTTAAATATCATGTACACACCTTTATTGAAGTTTCCACATGTGTCGGGTAAGAGGAAAGCAGACAAAATTAAATCTGTAAAAACGGACTTCGTAAGTGGCGCGCTGGCCACGCGCTGACACGTACCCAGCGTGCCAGAGGCGAATATTTGGTTTTCTAGATTTAGGCTATCGTTTGTTATTTTACATTTTACGAATGTTTATTTTTCATTATTAAAATATAAAGGAGATCCTAGTTAATGTTGCACCAACACAGTTTAATGACTTCTTGTACAAGTCTTGACAAGAAGACATAATTAGTTAATTTCTTAATTTATGCTACAAGTCTTTGAACAGTTCAATGATTTCGTGCTTATGTCTTTACAAGAGACTACGAATGTTTATTTTTCATTATTAAAATATAAAGGAGATCCTAGTTAATGTTGCACCAACACAGTTTAATGACTTCTTGTACAAGTCTTGACAAGAAGACATAATCCTATTAGAAAAGTAATATGTGTCTATATCTGTAATAACATGCATTGCTACCATTCGATTAGACAACATTAAAAATATTTCTTTACCAATGAAATACAAGTATAAATTTATTTACTTTCCTACTCACTGAATATCTACGCATTATCACTACTGTAAGTCTCATGAACTAGTAAACATGTACTAAGGTATTCAAGGAAGTGCATCAAGTTCAACTATACATATGATGGACTAGCCATCATTGCCACTCTTTAACTTAGAGGTGTACATGCAATTCCTCCTTAATTGATCTACATTACCACAAGGGTATGTATTACCTTAGGGAATTTATCGAGTCAAGGAAAAATACTAGATAAACATGCTAGTAATTGTCTTGCCTCTTTTGCGGTTTATTGATATTTCCATTTCTAATCATTAAAACTCATACAATGTCAAGATGTTAACATTTTTGCAGCTATAGAAAACGAGTTCTCTAGTTATCAAAATATCGTTTGTATTTCAAAATTTCAAAACTGAAACTTGGGTTATGAAAATGTATTAAAAGAATAAGATGTGCATATGTACTTATTTGTCTGACTTTTACAAGACAATACGATTTCTTGAGTAAGTGTGCTTTAAGTTTGATTAGAATTCAGAAAATTCAAGTATTCATATTCTAGCTTTCTCTTATAAGGAGAAGGGGTAGGAATGAGTCTCTTTCTTATAATGAACGAAGACTTAGTTTGGCTTCCTCTAACAAAGAAAAGAACAAACTTTTTTTATGTCTTGTGTTGCGTCAATTTCATTAATAGAATTTACAAAGTTCATTATAGTATTTTTGATAATTATCCTTTTTTCAATTAACTACCCTATGTTTACAATACTAAAACAATTAATTTACTAAAAGGCTAAGATCTACATTGAGCTTCTAGTATCACATTTGTTGATGTGCTAGTAATGGTAGATTCAATTGATAGGCGACGATCATCAATTACATTACATGTAGAACTCCTAGATCTTTATGAGGCTCATGGCATCTAGTGCCAAACAAATAGTGTCATGTAGGCATGCTTAGTCTCATTCTTGCCTCGGGTTAAGGACCTTACATGCTTAACTCGATTAAGTCATCCGATTTAAAACGTGTGAAAATAGGTCCTAGTCTCATGCATAAATAATGATCACCTTGGGTTACAACTCACCTGGATCTCACGCATAAGAAAAAAATAGTTACAAGTGATTTCAATTGGACGCATGACTTAAAATTATGACGGTCAAATATTTTGATAAAACGTGTTTAATAAAAAAAATGTACAAAGAAACACACATTCATCTTCATAGCACGAGTTAAAAACTTTTCTTAACTTAAGTCTAATCATTGTTTTAAATTATGTGTGCCAAGTTTTCCAATTAAGTCTAAGATATAACCTACGTAAATACAAAAGATAGGACAATACATAAAAACAATAATAATAAGCAAACCAATTTTAAGTGTTATTGTAAACCAATGATTTTAAGTTTCAGATCCTATTTAAACTTATTTTAACTAAATCAATAAGACTTAGTTATTAGAAGATTTGAATTTCCATTATTGTGTTTGAAAAATATTGTGCAAGTTATACACATTCCAAACATATATAAAATGCGACAAATGAAACACAAGACAAGAAAAACCTCAACCGATTAAAAACCTATGCTCGGTTCCATGATCCATCATGAAAACCGAGAGGTCAACTAAAGAAAAAGCTAAAATAACCAAGATTAGGGCCCCCACTTGCTCCAAAACCTATCAAGAGAAAGTAGAACCCAATGTGCACATTAATTTTCAGAAGAGGTTTGGTAATTTTCGTCGAATTCACAGCCCGAAAAGTCCTAAAAGGTATCTTCTCCAATCAAAACACCCTTCTGCAAAGTTGTAGCCCTATGAGTTTTGAACATGTAAAAATCATTTTAGAAAAAAATGGCTTAATATAACTCTAAGAAATCCAATTTTAATAAAGGTTTTTCTACCAGGTTCGTTTTTCCCATTCCGCCTATAACTTCGTCGCTATTCCAAATCAAGCCACAGTTACAATTTAGAGATACAATAGAACTATTATACTACTAAAAAAGCTAATGTAAAATGCCCAAACAATGTCTACAATGTGTGGAAACTAGAAGGGGGGGTTTAATAGTTTGCAGGTAGAATAGCGTTTAAAAATTTTACTTTTAAAATTTGTTAGATCCGAGTATATGTTTAACCAACCAACAATATGAACCAACAATGTATGTATCTACTAGTTATAACTAAACAAACAATAAAAAAGAATCACAACAATATAAAGAGATGAGGGAAGGAACAATCAAACCAAGACACCAAGATTTATAGTGGTTCGGCTACGAAGCTCCTCTTCGCCCTACTCAACTCCCCGAGTATCCGACTCGAGATTTCACTATGTCAACAAGCTCCCTTTAGGCAGAGAAAACCGTTTACACGTCGCTTACGTTGTTTTCTGACACTAAACTAAATGTCGAGTCCTAATCTTAGCTAGAACTAATCTACCACTTCACAAGTAATACACAATCACAAGATCTACACTCTCGGATTTATACACTATCTGATTTACACAATCACATAAGATAATCAAGATAGAGATTTGGTTCTTAGAAGAAAGAAGGAGAAATCACTAGACTACAATGATTCATTTCTTGGCGAATACGAATGTTCTTCTCTTGCACTTGATACAGAGGAGAAGAGAGATAAGAAAGAAGAGATTGGATCACTTGAAACAAGATCAAACCATGTTAGTGATCAAGAGATTTAGTAAGAGAATGGTGCAGTATTTATAGGCAGGAAAACCCAACGGTAATTGCTGGCGGTCCCGGCGGTCCCAGATATATTTGGGGGCCGCCAGGCCTATCAGGGGTCCGCCGTAGACTGACGCTCCCCTTTTTGTCTTTTAGTAGGGATGGTTTTATTTGGTATAGAAGGTTCCATTTTAGGGGAAAAACCATATTTGAATTTATATGTTTAAATAAAACATTTCTTTTAATTAAAAAGTATTTTGTATATATTTATTTTTGTAAAAATACTTTTGTGAAAATATGATGGTTAAGAAAATTTATTTTCTTGATCACTAATCATGTAAGAAAATTTATTTTCTTAATCACTAAGCATGTTTAATGATTTGTTTATACATACCTTAAGTGATTTACATTTGAAATGAAAATTTACGATTAATAAAACGTTTATTTTTATCGTAAATGTTTTTACATTTTGTTATCTTCAAAACATCAAGAGGTCCTTTTTTAGACATTATATGGATTAACAATCTCTCCCTTTTTGATGATGACAAAATATAAACTCATTTTATGTAAAAATAAAGTTTTCAAGTTATTAATGAGTTTTGATCCATTTCTCTCCCTTTTTGTCGAAGTCAAAAAGGATGATCGTCGAATTGTAGAGAGAAAGAAATCCACGATTCCAAGACTCCCCCTTGATGTATGCTCCCCCTCGTTTGGGGCACCAAGGGATTGATCTTATGAGATTATTGCTACAAAACAAGGTGAGAAATACAAGTGCAAGAATATATTCCCAACTAGTAGCAATATAGCAATTCATGCAAGTAAACCATATAGTAGTTTCATTCATCACTTAAGAAACTCATACAGGAAACATTGATTGCAAGAAATACTAATAAAAGATAAGATAGATTTATACTATGATGGCATGAATATTACAAAATAAAGTAGATAAGCATAAAGTAAAGACATATTAAGGTATAGAGCTAGACTAGTGGATTCTTGATACCTAGAAGATGCCACAAGCAAAAGATGGATAAGTGATCATGTGAAGAAATTAAACATATTAGAATGTTTAATTGTTTTAGGTTGAAAAGGGTGAGGTAGGTGGGTCATGGTTTGGTGGGGTGCGAGTTTAAGGTATGAGATGGGTAAGAAGAAATTGAATGAAGTTGATCTCATTTCTCAAAGAGTGGAAATGATTTTGAGTGTACCTAAAACAATGACAAAAGATTAAGTGAAATTCAACTTGAGCATTGGTAAGAGGATGGATCAAGGGTGATGGTGGTGAAGGTGATGCATGAGAATAGTCATTATGTAAGTTTTAAGTTTGAGATTCAAGAATGGATGAGATATTGTGAGGTTGGTTAATCATTTGGTCTCTAAGTGGATTGTGGGATGGTGGTAAAGGAGATTAAGGATTGACTCCTAGGGAAGTGAAGGTGAGGCATTTTGAAAATAAGGTGGAGATTTTGGTGTTGTTCGCCTCCAAACTTGTCTTACCGAGATTCTAAGTTTCCTAGAGAAATTTGGAGGAGGGTTTGAACAAGACATTGATGATGAAGATGAAAAGGATAAAGAAGATGAAGAGGGTGCTGGTGAAGTGTGATAGTTGTGTTGTTTAAATAATAAAAGAGATATGATAGAATGGCAAAGCATGGCTTGGATATAAAAAGATGCAAGAGATGGTTTAGCTAAACAGGGAAGTGCCAGCTTGAGGCTATAGGTATGAGGGTCAAAGGTACAGAAAAAGAGACAAGACTGCAAAATTCATTCCCTCATGTTGGCGGTCCCATAAAGGGGTTGGCGGTCCTATATATATTTGGGGGCTGCCTATGCTTTATGAGGGCCGTTTTCTAGAGAACAAAATTTTCTAGTTTGACCCTCTTGTTTTCTAGTAGCATCTTCTAAATTCAAGGTTCAACTAGACCTAACTTAACAACTTTACAAAATAGAGTTGCAAGGCTAAACATGCATATTCTAACTAAGCAAGTAATAATCAAACATGCATGGCATTTTCACATAGTCAAGAAGTTCACATAATAATAAGCAAATAAGTTGTTGGATGATAAAATTGAAAGGATCACCCAAGGCACTTGTGATTGCCTTTTAGAACGCTAAATCCTAAGAAATAAATAATAAGTCAAAGTGTGATATAAGTAAAAGTATTAATAGAAGATAGCTAATAAATCATTCAAGCATGATCATTTCTTGTTTCCTTTCATCATGTCCTTTAGAGCTTTTCTGATCGACCTTAACCCTTTCCGGTGTTCATCTCGATGTTGAATTTGGTGGTTTATGATTTCGGTTTGGTATGAGTTTAAAGATTGACTTTCATGGGTTAGGTTTTCAAAGACTCTAGGGACAACATTTAACAAAGAGCTAATGAGTTGAGGTAATAAAGGAGTTATAGAATGAGAAGATTCTTCATCATTTTCATCTAAGTAATGAGATGAAGACGAATGATTAAGAGCAGTGGAGGAAGAGCTAGGATTTGAGTCATGACATCTTTTCGTGTCATGATCTGATCGCGTCTTTCTTTCGTAACGAGTAACGAGGAGCGAGGAGATGCATGACTCGATCAACCAAAATGTAGCGATCAATTGCTAACTCGGGTAAGTTTGACACAACATGATTGAATAATCTAGTTAAAAGCATTCCAAAGGGTAGAATGACTTTAGGATTGTTTCTAATCCCTTCCATTCATTTAAGAATGAAGAATGCTAGATTATACTTTGTAGAGGTTTCGATGCAATAAAGCATATGACAAAGACACGCAGGGACATGATCTCGATGACCTCCTAGACAAAACATATTTTCACGAATAATTTCAACCCACGATTTCATATGAGTTTGAATTTCGCGAGTTAAAATTTCGTTCTCATTGACCACAAAAGTTTTCTTATTTCTAGTACGAGTTACTTGACCTTGTCGAGGAGTTTGAATGAGAGACTTTATGACCCTTGGAGAAGGAGGAATGGTTTTATAACGACCTTTTGATGGAGTACATATTTCCATGTAATCAAGTGACCACATGTCGGTGATGAGACGTGGCCTTCAAACGGAATTTTTAAGATATGACCGAACACTTTGATAGTGAGGCAAAATGACTTATTTTGAATGACAAAGTTGACAACAAAGTGTCCTTCAGAATTATAGTCAAAAGTGAATTGGCTATAAAACTCAAGAACAAAGCGAGGAACGATTTGTTTGTTTATGTTCACCAAACATTCAAAACTAATTAACTCAAATTTGGTAATAAGATGACCTATGTTTTCAAAATTTTAACTTACAACCCGACCCTCATGAAAGTATCGTTTCTCTAGATTTGCAATAGTGTTTCGTAATGGTTGATTAAATTCATTTGATATGAGTGAAATGTAGTTACGAGTATTTTGGTGATCTAGTCTGGTGATTCAATGCATTGTCACCTAAAATAAAAACAACCAAATGCATATTTCATTATCTTATACTTGTATTGTCATTTTGAACTCGTGCCTAGTGTGTGCTTATATGCAACATATGTGGAGTAACGGTTAACTCGACCTAGACATAAAACCTAAGAGTTAACCCAAACACTCCTTAATTTGATTCTGCTCATCCAAACATGTCGAAAAATACATATGAATCATGTATCTCGACTTTTGTTCATGAGATCATTATGCATGTATGCAAAAACGTTTTTAGGGTGTATTAACAATGTATAACAATAATTTTATTGTGATCCTAACGTGAGTGATTTTGAAAATAAAATTGGGGTTTTGTGCTAAAACAATTTTTGACAAAACACACTTCAATCTTGCAAATACTATGTCTACGGGAAGCATATTAGTTGTACATTGTATTCTAGTAGTCCTAATTGTACACAATTGCAATAATAAGGAAAAATCCCTAATTTTAATTTTTGTGTTCATCATGAACCCTAGACACAAATTAAAAGAAAATAGATGAAATGACTTACAATTTATGACGTTAAAGATGTTAGGAATTATTGTAGGTGTTGATTTTATCTTCAATTTGAGTTAATTTGGTCAATATTGAGTTTTTGGTGTGTTTTGGTCGTTTTTGTCGCTGCAACAAGAAGAAGGGGATGTTTGGTTTTGTGTTTTACAAAGATGAGAATGACAGACATAGTGTCCCACTAGTGGCTATCCCATATCGATATGGGGGCCGCCCATTTTAATCCGGGGGCTGCCAGAGATATGGCGGCCGCCCTAAGCTAAGAGATTTTGGGCTAAATTTTGACAAAATTTTTACAAAGAGGAGTGACGATTTAGTTTGCATTTCGCGAATTAAAAATGCTCAAAGTACTTTGGATAAAGAATTTAAGTTGTCACGACACGGAGTGGAACACCAACTAGAATCGAGACAGAAGAAAGAGAAGACAATTTATGGATATTTAAATGATTCACGTTTAAGGGGTTTAGTAAGAATGTCGGCGATATTGTCAACGAACGATACTTTTTCGATAGAGATATGTCATTTCTGGACATTATCACGAAGAAAGTGGTGACGAATTTTGATGTGTTTGGTTCGAGAGTGTTGCACCGGGTTTTTGCTAAGGTCAATCGCGCTTTTATTGTCGCACATGATTGGGACGTCGTTGAGTCGAACGTCATAGTCGATAAGAGCTTGTTTCATCCATAGTGCTTGTTGACATGCCTTTTCGGCGCTTACAGTATTCGGATTCGATAGTGGATATAGCAACAACAGTTTGTTTCTTCGAGAACCAAGATGCAAACAACATCACACGAACGTACAAATACCTCTAGTGCTCTTTTGGTCCACATAATATCCCGCATGATCAGATTTGGCATATACTACGGTTTCTATGCCAGTCCCCTTAGGATACCATAATCCTAAGTGCATAGTGCATTTAGTGTATCGGAAGCTACGCTTAACCGCTTCAAGATGAGAGGTTTTGGGAGCCTCTTGGAAGTGGGCACAAAAGCAGACAATAAACATGATATCGGGCCTACTTGCCGTTAGGTATAATAAACTAGCTATCATGCCTCGATACTTGGTACTATCTACCGACTCACAGTCTTCATCATTCGTGAGTTTAGTATCAGAGGACATGGGGGTTTTCATTGGTTTAGAATATTCTAAGCCAAATTTCGTAAGCATTTATTTAATATACTTATATTGATTAAATAAGATACCATCTTCCATTTGTTTTATTTGTAATCCAAGGAAGAAGTTGAGTTCACCCATCTTGCTCATCTCAAACTCATTATGCATGATTTTGGCAAATTCATCACACATGTCTTGACAAGTCGAGCCAAATATAATGTCGTCGACATATACACATGTCTTGATAAGTCGAGCCGAATATAATGTCGTCGACATATATTTGAATAATGATGAGGTTTGAACTTTTCTTCTTGGTAAAAAGTGTGTTATCTACCATTCCTATTTTAAACTCATGTTTAATAAGAATAGCTTTTAATCTATTATACCAAGCTTTGGGTGCTTGTTTAAGATCGTATAAAGCTTTCTTAAGTTTATAAACATGATCTGGTTTTTCGAAGTCAATGAATCCTGGAGGTTGTGCTACGTATACCTCCTTATTAATAAAACCATTCAGGAATGCACTTTTTACATCCATTTGGAATAGCTTAAAATCTAGCGCACAAGCATAAGCTAATAATATTCTAATAGACTCAAGTCTAGCAACTAGGGAAAAAGTTTCATCATAATCGATGCCCTCTTGTTGATTATAGCCTTGAGCAACTAATCTAGCCTTATTTCGAGAGACAATATTGTTCTCGTCTAACTTATTTCTAAACACCCACTTAGTTCCTATGATAGCCATATTCTTAGGTTGTGGAACTAACTCCTAAACATCGTTAACAATGAATTGATATAATTCTTCTTGCATAGAAATTATCCAACTTTCATCCGTTAAAGCTTCATTCACATTCTTAGGTTCTATAGTTGATATAAAACAAAAGAAGTTACTTTAGTTTTAGGCTTGTGACCTAAGAGTTCTTTGGTTAAGGTTTGCTATGACATTTTCTAATGGATGGTTCCTATATTCTTTAATTTGGCTCGACTTGTTAAAGAAAGAAAGATGAAACATGGTGTTTTCTAGTGAGAGAAAGTAGAGAGGGTAAAAGGAAAACTATCTGTTATATTAAGATAAGAATGAGAAACAATAAACTTGCACCAACCCCCCCCCATAAAGAGAGACATGGGGGTATTTATAGCCTAACACAAAGCTATCTATACCTCGTTTACAATAATAGTCCATGCGTTTAGCAGTTGGTTTATAGCTAGTCTAATTCACGTGTAAGACGCCAGCTTTACTAAAATAGTAAGGCTAACAATCTCCCTCCAAGATGGTATCACACGTGATTTGGTTACAATGTTTCCTACAAGCAAAAAGAAAGCAAAATAATAAGAATGAAGTCTAGCATTCCTTGAGATTGTCTTCATGACCTTGATCTACTTGAATGCTCCAGCTTTATTTCTTCAACTTGCAGACGAACACACTATAAAGTACTGCTAAGGATGACTTAGAAGTTGTTTCTACCGATGATCTCTACCTTGATTGGATTTATGCTCATAACTTCTTGACATATCTTCAAAAACTTTCTTCATACACTTCTGGTCATTTTGAAGTTTATGAATTAGCTGCATGTCTTGAAAAACTTCATTTTCCTGCACTTCTAGTCATGTCGAAGTTTTCTAGAATCTGCTTTTCATTTATCATCCTTGAAGTTCCCTTATTCGAATACTTCGGCTTTGATATGAATTATGCTATGAACTTCTTGTGCAATATCTAGTTGAGTTTTTACTCCCTCTTAACTAGTAGGCTCTTTTTTCTTTAGCTCCCTCCCAAACAGACACCCTTGAGACTGATTAAGAATCAATGCAGAAATCTTCTTATGGACCTCCTTTCTCATTTAGGATACACTGTTGGAAGGGATGATATCATCAACATCGTCTCACTTAGGAAGCATTCCAGTCTTGTTTAAATTCAGCCCAAAGTACACATTTTATCCCTTTTACGAAGTCGAAACCGTAACACCAAAGTAACAAGTTGAAGCACTAATCATCTTTGCGGACTAACCTCCGATATATTTTATAACCTCCGATATATTTTCTCCCTCCAGGAAAGTGCTTATATAAATTGCTACACCAAAGTCAATTAAGTCCCGAATGTACGCAATTTATCCCTCTATGTAGTCGAAACGGTAACATCAAAATGGTAACATAAAAAATCAACTAAGTACTGGATGTACACATTTCTCCCTCCAGGATGATGACTAACTGACGAATCATCCTACACATGTGTATATCTTATGGAAACTGGAACTGCTTACTTAGCTTCATAACCCGTGATTGCATAGGCAATACTTTGTGAGAAGATGTCGAATCATACTCTCTTTAACAATTCTCTCTTGATCAACCCGATCTAAATCCCCTTATCTATTCTGTAGGCTAATACTGATGACCAATGATGGACACCACCCGATAAAAGAAACCCGAGAATGAAATAAAAAATCCTAACTTGTCACTTAATCTTGTACTATCCGTGTGATGAAGAACGATGCAGAGGAAAATCTATACACCCGCACCAAAATATACAAAAAATACAACACCTCTTGAAATCTTCTCAACTACGTGAGACACTGAGTACTACAATGTAACTCCTTAAAGTGATAGCTATAACCCGTGAGTACTACAATGTAACTCCTTACATCAGGTATAACTAGATAAATCAAGTATTCATCATAAACAGTATATGCCCGAACAAGTCATCTTTGTTGTAGAAAAAATCAAAGACGAAATAAGTACACTTCCCGTGAAATCCTACTTCAATCCCAAATAAGTAACATCGGAAAAAACTCTGTGGTCATTAAAATTCAACACTAGCCATTATGAGTGAAGGTGAATTTTGATAAAGATCGTTTTTAGTGTAATGTATTGTGTTTGTTGTGTTGCTGTTCATGATTTTTGAAATGTTATGATCGTTAACGGATATCGGGCTCAATAGATTAACATAAGCACGACCCGTCCAAGTAATAAACCTGATCATTTATACTTTACCTAACAAAATGTTGTTTTAATACCCGACTTAATCCGAAAACACGAGCCCAGAAATAGATAAACCATAAACATATTTGGCCTAATATCATAACTCAACCCAACATCTTGTAAACTTTTGGCCCAACAGAAATTGTCACGTAAAATTTCGTCTAATCTATTTTTTTGTGAAACAAATTTCGTGGCCCAATCCACATACAATGAGTCCAACTGCAGTAATCATAATCGGTCTAATATCTTAATCACTATCGCTGGCCTAATCTGGACACAAAATAACTGGCCCATTCACTTTTCCTAAGTCACGGCCCAATAAATATTAATAAGATCCGGCCTATACAAATTAGTATATCTGATCCATCAATTGAGATAAATAAAGCTTACCTTATTTTACTAGGGTAAAATCCCTAATCTCATTTCCATTTTATACTCAGCTAAATCGTATCTAACCATCAAAACGCATCTGCCAAATTCCTTTCAATTTACTTTGGCCTTGTATCCAAACCACAAACACATAAAGCAAAACAGATTAATCTATCTTGCCTGATCATATTAAAAATGTGATACCGTATACCCTTTGAAATCTTTCAATTGAACCATATACGAACGAGAATGATGTGGCTTCAATATCATTTAGATGGTCTTGGGTAGGTTTCTATTATGTTTTTGTGTGTCAATCGAAAAAGTGAATGAATTTTAACAAATTTGTTAAAGTTCTTTCTTTCATTTTCGAATACTAAAAGGGGTTTTGACCTCCACAGATCTATGATGAGGTATATGTTTTGTGTACATGATCTTTAAAAAGGTCCTGATAATCAATTGTTATACACAAAAGACATAACCTGAGATCGATGATTTTTTTGTTTTCATTTGAGTCTTTGTGGATGTAGAGGAGATGATTTTGTGACGATGGGATCTAGGATAGTCTATGGATTTGGTTTGTGGATTTGTTTGTAATAGTTGTGACGATGGGTATATAGGATTAGATTTCTTTTCTTCGAACCAGAACCTTGTATCCTAGATATCATGAGCCACCAGGCTCTGATACCAATTGTGAAGATTAAAGAAACGTTGATAGTCTTCTAGGACCGTTTAAGCCATCTAGGATATCAATAACATTGATAATATATTTTGCACATCGGAATTAACACATAAAGAACAATGTTATGAACAAGGTTTTACCAAACATTCTAAGCCTCAATATAATTTGATCAGAATAATACGGTTACATCAATGAACTATAACACGACCAAGTTACCTTGACCTTGAGGCTAAACTCCTACATATGGCGTCTACATTACACACACCTGGAATACACACACACATGTTTAGGTACAGGAACTCACGAATTGTACACCTAAACCTAATGACCTGTATCTCTTTATATAGTAGAGATATTAGGTTTACAAAGGATAAAAATAAATAAATATATTATAAATCTTTTAATCATTTAAGTTTATCTTCAGAATCTTCAAAATCTTCCATCTTTTGAAGAATTCCTCCTTTG
>BQNB010103616.1:0-23997 GCA_026074375.1 Tanacetum coccineum | reverse complement strand
AATTAATATATTTTTGTGTTAACCAAACTCACTTTATTTCGGTGTCATCCCACAACCCGACGCACCCCGGCTGTTTTCGACAGCCGAACCAAACGAACGCACCCTACTCGGTGTTATAAACACCAAACGCACCCTAATCTATTTCAAACCAAACACACCCTTTTCCCCGGCTGTCAACCCGGACAAACCCACCCCGCGGGTGATTCTTCACAGCTAAATGCACCCGGTGGTGTTACCACCAAACGCAGCCTCCGCGGCTGTTAAACCAAACGCACTCTTGTGCGGTTTCACTCATCCAAACACACCCTATGCTTATGAAAACAAAACAAACGCACCCTATGTCGTGTAGACACCCAACCTGACACCCCCCCTCGGTTAACCTACAACCCGACAACCCCTTTTCCCCCCCGGCTGTCCTGGCTGTGGACGGCAGCCAACCAAACAACCAAACACACCCTTCGGGTGGTTGTTTTACCCACGAACCAAACAACCAATTCCCGCTTTTTCTTAACCTCAACACGCCCCTTGTGCGATCTGACAACCCAAACACACCATAATGGTGTTAATATGAAAGAACAAACACTCCTATGATGTTTTTATCATAACCACAAAAACGGACGCACCCTTGTGATGGCCGCTGCTAAACCACCGAAACAAACACCCTTATATGGGTGGCTGCCACCCATACCCACTCTATGGTGGTGGTTGTCGTCGGTCAAAAAGGGGGAAGAAAACGGCGCGTGGCCGCGAGTGGTGGTAGGGATCGAGTAGATCGGGTGGAGATGAGTATTTTTGGGTTTGGCCGGAAAAGCCGGCCGGAAAACTTTTCCGGCGGCGGCAGCTCGCCGGAGAAGGTGAGAGGGAGAGAGTGTTTTTTTTATATAAGTGTGTGTGTGTGTAAGAGATGGAAATGAAATAAGTGTATAAGATTTCATATATATATATAACTAAAGTGACAAGTTAAATAAGTTGAGGGTAAAAAGTGTAACTTTTTCATATACTTTTTGATAAAAGCGGCTCGGGACTCATTTGAGCGACTTAACGGATGATTCAAATCTCGAAACTTGCGCCATTGTTTTCCAAATAATTTTTCCGATAAAAACGAGTATTTATTTAATAATATTTCATAAGTATATTTATAACATTTATAAAAAGGTTCGTTATTTATTTTGTAAACCGTTACGTCAATACGCAATAGAATGGATTGAAGCTCGAGCAAAATTGCGTTATCACAACGCATTTCATTAAATTGATGAAATAATTTAATTTAATAATTTTATTAAAAAATACTGATAATTAAATAACACACTTAATTGTTTTATGTGTGTCCGCTTGTATGTTGTTCGTTAATTTTTGCGGATGCGGTTTCAGCCTTTCGGCTCATTTCCAGGTTCTCGCAAAACTAAAAAGTTGACAGGAATATTATTTCACATCAAATTGCTTTAGAGTCCGAGTCGTGAAAACGTGATTTAGATGATCGTTCTTATAAGTCAAGCCAGACCCTACAAGTCAACGATTGAAATCATCATTCAAAAATTCGAAAATTCTCGGATGTTACAGTACCTACCCCTTAAAGAAATCTCGTCCCGAGATTAAATTCGTGTTATCCGATTGTGTGACCGAGAAAAGGTAAATCTGATAACCGTTTCTAAGCAAACTATGATCTAACTTTCTTCAGCATGATTAGATGTTACACACTTTCACAATATACCAAACAGTTTGGCTAAGTGACCAGATATATAATTCCATCAATGAAGTATATTTTAGAAAAATATCGTTACAAGTTTTATGATTGATATTAACACCACTGGTATCGCTCTCACTCGAACATCCCGCTTACTCAGACCACAATATTGTCTGCTTTGCCCGCATGCTCACCGCTTTGCTTTTGTGTCCCTTGCTTGGGACTTCCCGCAGGTCACCCAAACCAGTGCTACTCTCACTCAAGCACGCTCAACTGCCAGTTCTTGGCAGTACTAGGATGTACCGCGACCTAAGTCTTCCTACTAGTGGCCCGAAATGAATAGTCCAACTATCTGTTTCGTCGATAGGTGTTTATCTTGTTTAAGGGGAGTTGCCTTACCTATTAGATAAAGTTGTACTAGTTGGCACCGCTCCAGGGCCCAACAACAGCAACCATGAAAATTATAACAAACGGCGATAGGATGTTGTACTCGGTCTGTTAGCTCCACAGACAGTTTACGATTGCAAGGATTTGCAATAGCAACAGTAATAACTTAAGAATGAGATAAGGTAGCTCCAAGCGAGGTCTTATGATTCTGCTGAGTGGCAAGACACGATTGTGTCTCTAGACCCTTTTAACGGATTTTGATGATTATCGATTTCAGGTTCATACTCGTGTCGTATCGGATACCATAAAGCCCACTCATTTATAATTTCTTGTTTACATAAAGGAGCGTCCCAATTTATGTAAGTAAGAAATGATAAATTTATGGTTCGGTGATTTATAATTTATTTATTTAACTGAAGAGGCGTCCCAATCCTTTCAAATAAATAAATTATAAATCATCCTACTTAATAATTCCCGGTGCAATACGCGTACTCTCATAAACTTTAAGGTGGTTGACATGACGATGCATGTGTTCTACTGAATATGGGACGATTGATTTAAAACTCGTCTTTGGAAGCTGGGAGTAAAAACTGCCAGGCGAGATCAAATAAAGTTCAAGATAATTAATGAGTACTACCGTAAGATAAACAAGGTAAACTTCCTATGAACTAGTCACATAGCGATAACCAGATCAATCCTCCAGAAGAAAGTCCCGCCTATACAAGACCCTGAACAATTAGATTCATACATAATCCCATGGTAAACAGAGAATTATAACGCCATCCGGTAATACGACATCTATTATATAAAGTTATGAAGAAAATAATATTCTTAGAGACCATTGTTTAACTTACAATGTCTGGGAACGAAATGAGACCATTGTGCAACTCACAATGTCTAAGAAGTAAAATGAGACCATTGTATAACTGCACAATTGTCTTTAAAAATAATCTGTGGTATTACAAATAACTCTTATATAAATAAGCGTACGATATACGCAAAGGGAAAGCAAGCATATATATATTATATATATGTATGTCACGTAAGCACTCAATGCAGCACGTAATGTAAGCACATAAGCAAGTAGCGTGTATGCACTTTGAAAATGTTTGATGTGATGCAATGTTTGTGAAAACGGTTATAGTCTAGGGAAAAATATGCAACCTAGTTCTCTATAACCAGTGCTCTGATACCAATCTTTAACACCCCCAAAAATCATACAACGCAGCGGAATACCACATGGGGTGCTACTTCATAATACACAGCGCTAGATACAAGAGAACGACCTCTAGGTGTCGTTTAAGAAATAACATTGTTAATTTAATCAAAATCTGAATTTAATATAACATTTGTCCCATAATTGCATCACAATGAAAAGCTTGAATGTAAAGACTCCAATGCACATCAAATAATCCAAGCATCTAATCCACCTGAGAAAAACATGCTTAAAAGTGTCAACATTAAAGTTGGTGAGTTCATAGATTAGTTTAAATATGAATGTAAGTTTCAACAAATATATTTATCCACTGTGTCATCACAGTACTTTGTAAAATGTTTATAAAATATGCACGACCCATTTTATGTCACCAAAAGTACCAATATTATCCCAAAGATTTTATAAAGAATGCATGGTTAATTTAATGTCACCAAAATATACCAAGTCTTCTCCCAAAATTTTTATAAATAAATGCACTGACAAATTTAATGAAACAAATGTTTCCCTGTATGTATTTGTCGGGGGGGGGGGGCTAACAGTCCCAAACGTTATAATCCGACCTGTTTATAACGTTCGTTCCCAGTGAATAGCTAGTCACCCGAACGGGGATTTTCAATCCTGAATAGATCTATTTTATATCATTCGCGGTGGACATACACTCCTATAATGTTCGATACCAGAGATAGCTTAAATCACCCGAACATGGATCCACACGAATAATCTATCCTAACATTTCACGCTCACCCTCCAGTGATTACAGATCATGACGCTGTGACGTAGAATTGTATGTACACAATCGGGCATTTGATACACAGTATATGTACTCCCGCTCCCGTTCCCCTCCAAGAACACCTGGACATAATGTAAAAATATGAGTACTCCCGTTACCGATGTCCCCTCCAAGAACACCCGGTCAGTAGATTTCGTTGTATTATCCAGTTTCAATCATGCCTAAAGCTAATCCGTATCATTTCAAATGTAAAGTTATGCATTAGTGACCAAAAAATGAAAGTCAAATAATGTATCCCATAGCGAGCTATGCAAATAAGTATGTAAACCAATTTGTAATCAACCATGTAATGCATTTGCAACCAACAGTTCTCCACCCCAAATATATGTAAAACGTAAAAACAGGGGAGCTATAAACTCACAAAATCCCTTAAAACAATCACATTGTTATAAGATAACCGAGTAAGTATAAGAATTTGTAGACAAGCATGTATCCCCCTCGCGGAGTATAAAACATATCAAAATAAGGAAAAGCGAGGCTATGAACTCACATTGATTAAAGACACGATCAATATAAATCCAATCAAATCACGCCAGAAATCTGCAACGATCTCGTCCACGACCTATAATTATGTTCGCTCTATTATAATATCTAATAAATAATGATCAACGATGCGTACATCGTTACCACGAAATCAACATATTTTATATGTATACCTACATGTATACATGTGATGAGAAATCCACTTGCGCTACTTTAACCAAAACCCTTAGTATAGTTATTTTTATAAATAGCAATTCTACGTTCAATCCTAACATATCTCCATATTGACAGAACAGATTACTATTTTTAGACTCCCGTTTTTTAGAACCGAAAATGAACTTAAAACTATTAATGAAATACTATATTAATCCAACTTTGACCATTATATGACCCGCTATTCCTTAATTTTAAAACTGACAATCCCTCGCGACCAAGTAAAAAGGTCATTACGAACAACTTTCATGTTTCGCCGTAAGGGCTGAAACGCATCGAAATTGATCAAAAACATTTATTAATAATCTGGCCATTTTTAATATTTATTAAAATAACCAATTTTCTACTAAATGTATATTTCGGTTTCATTTCCGGTTTTCTTCGTTATTGAGATTAGAAGGTCCCGTTTTGATATCAAAACGTTTGTCAAAAATATAAATTTGCTATATTTTAAAACTAAAGTCTACTTTTCAAAGTCATCGAATTCGGAATCCCACTTCTATTTTTTTTGTTAAATTATCCGTAATAAAGAGGCGCCAAAGTCCGTTTTTAGTTCAATTCTCGTCTAAGCTATATCTAAAATGTGTCTCTTATGGCTTATATTTTCTTATTAATCCTGCTTTAATACAATTTATATATTATCTCGACGCCGCAAGTTTCAACAGATTTCATCACATATAAATTTATCCGATCAAATATATGAAACAATTAATATATTTTTGTGTTAACCAAACTCACTTTATTTCGGTGTCATCCCACAACCCGACGCACCCCGGCTGTTTTCGACAGCCGAACCAAACGAACGCACCCTACTCGGTGTTATAAACACCAAACGCACCCTAATCTATTTCAAACCAAACACACCCTTTTCCCCGGCTGTCCCCCGGCTGTCAAACGCACCCCTTGGGTGTTAAACCCACAGCCAAACGCACCCGCTGCGTTTCAGGAGACCAACCTGAACGCACCCTTGTTGTTGCAAACCAAACCCGACAACCCAACCCAAACCCATGGCGGCGGCTGTCAAACCGGCTGTCCCCGCAGCCATCCCGACCCAGACCAACAAACAAACACCCCCGGCTGTTATGATACAAACCAAACGCACCCGCTTGGTGCAATATTACAAACCAAACCGCCCCTTGGGTGGTGGTTTTAAACCCGGACACACCCTTGTTGGCTGGAAAACATCAACCGAACACACCCATGGTGTGGCTGTCGACAACAAACGCACCCTCCGGGTGCTATACACCCGACCCGACGCACCCTCTCGGGGTTGTCACCACAAACCAACGCACCCTCGGTGCTAGTAAATGATGATGATGATGATGAAGATGGTGTATGATGATGGTGGTGGCGAGTGGCGGTGTGGAGTCGCGAGTGAGGGAGAGTGATGGTGGGGATCAGATAGATCGGGAGATGGGGAGGATTTTTGGTGTTGGCCGGAAAAGCTCGCCGGAAAACTTTTCCGGCGGCTGTGGTGGTGGTCGCCGGCTGTCGGATATTTGGGAGGGAGAAGAGAGGGAGTATATGAGAGTGTGTGTGTGTATAAAGATGGAATGAAATGAAAAAAATATATAAAAGTTTTATTTATAATAGGCAGTGGGGGAGGTTGGTGTTGATGGTGGATAAAAGGCGCAGTGAGAGAGTGGTATGGTTGGTGGATTCGGGTACCATCGGGTCAGTGGGGAGTCTTTTTGGTCTTGCCGGAAAAACCCGCCGGAAAAGTTTTCCGGCGGCGGCGCAAGGTGGCCGGCGGTGGTGGGGGTTCACCGGAGAAGAGAGTGGAGAGGGGAGAGTGTTATTAGTTTGTGTGTGTATTAAAAGATGGAAATGGAATGAAATGTATAAGTTTTATATATATATAAAACTAAAGTGACAAATTTAATAAGTTGAGGGTTTAAAACGTAACATTTTTATTATACTTTTATAAATATCGGTTCGGGACTCATTTGAGCGACTTAACGACCGATTCAAATCTCGAAACTTGCGCCATTGTTTTTATAATCATTTTTCTGATAAAAATGTAGTTTTATATGAAAATATTTCAGAAATATTTTTATAACTTTAAATAAAATATCTGTATTCATTTTGTGAACGGTTTCGCTCCGTCTGAAAATAAAAAATGGATTCAACTCGAATTAGTCGCGTTTTCAAAAACGCTTTTATTAAAAATGAAGGTATTAATTTTATTTAATATTTTTATTAAATAAATACTGATAACTAAAAACAAATTTAATTGTTTTTGTGTGTCCGCGTTGTATACTGTTCGAATAATGTTTGCGGTGCTGTTTTAGCCCTTTTCGGCTCGTTTCCAGGTCTCGGGCAAAACTAAAAAGTTGTCAGGAATGTCATTCCACGTCAAATTGCTTTAGAGTCCGAGTCGTGAAAACGTGATTTAGATGATCGTTCTTATAAGTCAAGCCAGACCCTAAAAAGTCAAGATTGACATCGTCTATCTAATTCGAAAATTCTCGGATGTTACAGTACCTACCCCTTAAAGAAATCTCGTCCCGAGATTAAATTTGTGTTATCCGATTGTGTGACCCAGAAAAGGTTTAAAATCTGATAAACCGTTTCTAAGCAAGACGATGATAGCTTTCTTCAGCAAGTTTAGATGTTTCGACACTTCTCAACATACCAAAAGTTTGGCTAAGTTGACCAGGATATATAATCCATCAAGGTAGATATTTTTGAAAAATATCGTCACAAGTTTTATGATTGACACTAACACCACTGGTATCGCTCTTACTCGTACATCCCGCTTACTCAGACCACAATATTGTCTGCTTTGCCCTCATGCTCACCGCTTTGCTTTTGTGTTCCTTGCTTGGGACTTCCCGCAGGTCACCCAAACCAGTGCTACTCTCACTCAAGCACGCTCAACTGCCAGTTCTTGGCAGTACTAGGATGTACCGCGACCTACGTCTTCCTACTAGTGCCGAAAATGAATGTCCAAACTATCTTTTTCGTCGATAGGTGTTATCTGTTTAAAGGGAGTTGCATAAACTATTTGATAAGGTTAGCTGTTATCAGCATGGACGCTCCAGAGGACCCCCAACAATAGCTGACCATTACGTTAATTCTTAACAAATGGTGACGGGATATTGCACTCAGTCTGTTAGCTCCACAGACAGTTCGTGATTGCAAAGGAATGGTATGTCATAAGTAATAACTTAAGAATGAGATAAGGTAGCTCCAAATGAGGCCTTAAGATTTATGCGGAGTGGCAAGACACTATTGTGCTTCCAAACCTTTTTAACGGATTCTGATGATTATCGATTTCAGGTTTATACTCGTGTCATACTCGGTACCATTAAGCCCACTCATTTATATTTCTTATTACATTAAAGAAGCGATCCAAAATTATGTAAGTTAGAAATGATAAAAACTTATAGTTCGGTGTGATTTATATGTATTATTTAACTGAAGACGGCGTCCCATTTCCTTGTAATAAAACAGATTATAAATCATCCTACTTAATAATTCCCGGTGCAATACGCGTACTCTCATAACCTTCAAGGTGGTTGACATGACGATGCATGTGTTCTACTGAGTATGGGACGAGTGATTTAAAACTCGTCTTTGGAAGCTGGGAGTAAAAACTGCCAGGCGAGATCAAATAGAGTTCAAGATAATTAATGAAGTACTCGGTTAGAGTAATGTAAGGTAAAGATCTCTATAAACAAATCAGTATAGTGATTACCATATCGATCCTCCTATTACAAGTCCCGCCTATACAAGACTTGCAATATTTAGATTCGTACACAATCCCGTGTAAACAGAACTGTGACGGGCTTTGTTAACATAGCAATTATCATATCAATCATCATATTACAAGTCCCCGCCTTTACAAGGACTGTAATACTTACAATTCATACTAATTCCATGTACAAAATTATAACCGGCTTGCGCGTAATTATATACGATATTATATAAGTTTTGAGAAAAAAGAAAAATATATTCTTAGAGGCCATTGTTTTAACTTACATGTCTGAAGAACAAAATGAGTCCATTGTGCAAAACTCACAATGTCTGACATATAATTGAGACCATTGTGCAACTCACAATGTCTTAAGAAACGCTCCGGTATTTATATAAATAACTCTTATATAAATAATCGTACGATATACGCGAAAGGAAAGCAAGCATATATATATCATATATATGTATGCCACGTAAGCACTCAATGCAGCACGTTAATTGAAAGCATCATAAGCAAGTAGCGGGGGTTTGTATGCCCAACATTTGATAAATGTTTGGTGTGATGCAAATATTTGTGAAGAAACGGTTTATAGTCTAGGGGTAAAATATGCAACCTAGTTACTCTATAACCATTGCTTCTGATACAAATTCTGTAACACCCCAAAAATCACATACACCGCAGCGGAATTCCAAATGGGGTGTTTACTTCGTTATTACACAGCAATAGATACAAGAAAACGACCTCTAGGTGTGTTTGAATTATTAATAAAGACATTTGGTAATTCAATAAAAATCTGAATTAAATAAGTACATTTGTCCTAATTTGCATCACACATGAAAAGCTTGAATGTAAAGACTCAATGCACATCAAAAGGTTCCAAGCTTTAATTCACCTGAGAAAAAACATGCTTACAAGTGTCAAACATTAAGTTGGTGAGTTCATAGATTTAGTTTAAATATGAATGTAATCCACTGTAATCCGATAGTACTTATGTAAAATCCCAAAGATTTATAAAGAATGCATAACACATTTTATATCACCATAAGTACCAAATCTTATCCCAAAGATTTTATAAAGAATGCATGACAAATGTAATGTCACCAAAATGTTCCAAGTATGTATGTGTCGGGGGGGCCCTGTAATCCCCAACAATGATCCGACATGTTATAACGTTCGTTTACCTTGGTGGTAGTTAATCACCCGAACGGGGGTTGTCAATCCCGAATAGATCTATAATGTTCGTTTACCAGTGATCGCTATATCACTACCGACAGGATCCACATCGAAATTAGACTCTATTTCATAACATTCGCGCTCACCCTCCAAGTGATTTACAGTTCATGACGCTGTGACGTAGACTTGTATGTACCCTAATTTGGGCAGGGATACAAATAATTGCGTATTTGTATACTCCCGTTACCGGGTGTCCCTCCAAAGAACACAGGGCAGTAATGTATTTGTTATCAGATAAATCACGCCTAAGCTAATCGAATTCATTTCAAATGTAAAGTTATGCTTATGTGACAAAAAATGAAGTCAAATAATGTATTCCCTTAGCGAGCGATGTAATAAGTATGTAAACATTTTGGAAACGACTCCTGTAAAATGAATTTGTTAAACAAGCATGTTCTCACCCCCAAAATATATGTAAAAAACCAGTAAAACATGGGGGTATAAATCCTTAAAAAATCTTTTATAAACAATCACATTTGTTATAAGATACCAAGTATAAGGATTTGTAGACACAGCATGGTATCCCCCTCGGGGTTATAAACACATTCAAAATATGGAAAAGCGATCTATGAACTCACATTGCATTAAAGACCACGATCAATTAATCCAATTAATAGCACACTACTCTTGCAACGATCTCGACCTGTTAGACCTATTAATTATGTCGCTCGATTATAATACCGTACTAAAGATGATCAACGATTGCGTACATCGTTACCACGCATCATACAGTATTTTTATATGTATGCAGTATTATACATGTGATGAGGAAATTTCACGTTGGCGTTTTTAAACCTTAACCTCTTAGTGTTATTTTATGAATATATACTGATTTTCCGTCCATATAACTTATCTTCTAATCTTTCTAAAGCTGATAAGCCTCGCGGCAAAAGTAAAATGCCTTTGACGAACAACTTTCGTGTTTCGCCGGAAGCTGAAAGGACTCGAACGTGCTTGAATTCGTTTAATATTAGATATGTCAGATTTAATATTATTAAAAATAACTTATTTCTATTAATGTGAATATTCCGATTTCGATCCATGTTTCTTCGTTATTTGAACTTAAAGTCCGTTTTATAGCAAAACATCCGTATAATTATATTTGTTATATCTTGTAAATCAAAATATATTTATCAAACATCTCGATTCCCGGATTCTTTGTTTCGATGTTTGATCTTTTTTATTCGGTATAAAGGAGTCGAAGTCCATTTTCGTCCATTCTGTTAAAGCATATTATACTATCACTATACCTTTAATATCAGTCTCGTGTCTATATTTTCATATCGGATTTCTACTTAGACCGCGCAATTTAATATTTTTCATCACATTATATATATATCAATTAAATGAAACAATTTAATATATTTTCGCGTTAACTTAAACTCACTTTATTTCGGTGTCAACACACTCAAACGCACGCACCCCGGCTTTCGCAGCCAACCCAACAGCCCTCCTCGGCTGTTTTGCCAACCAAACCAAACACGCCCTTTTTGTATTTATAACAGCCAAACGCTCCCCTAGGCGTTGGCTGTTACAACCAAACGCACCTTGTGCGATTTTTAAACCAAACAAACCCACCCTAGGCTGTTTGGCAGCCTACCAACCGCACCCTTGTGGTTGTCAACTCAACCCGAACACGCCCTAGGTGGGGCTGTCAAACCGACAACACCGACCGTGATTCCAACAGCCCGAACCAACAGCCCCCCGGCTGTTTTATAACCCAACCCAAACGCACCCTCTTGTCTACTAAACCCATCCCGACTCGGCTAGACCCGGCTGTTACTAAGCCGAACCAACAAACACACCCACTGTTGGGGCTACGGCTGAGCCACCAAAACAAACACCCTTCGGGGTGTTATACAAACCAACACGCACCCTACTTGGTTAACCATAAACCAAACGCAGCCGTGCTGCTGACTTCGCAACCAAAACGCAGCCTAGCTGCTGGTATAACAAACCCGACGCAACCCCCCTCCCTTTTTCACTTATAACCAACCAAACATCCCTAGGTTGTTAAACCCAACCCGACGCACACCCCCACCCCGGCTGTCAACCCGACCCAACCAACAAACCAACACCCCCTTCTCGCGGGTTATAACCGGCTGTCACCACAACCCATCCCGAACACCCCTTCGTTTTTATGACCATAACCCAACGCAGCCCTCGGCTGGTGGTTTGACCCGACACCCCACGCACCCTTGTGGGTCGTGGTGGCTGTCGAAACAAACAAACACCACTTCTTGATTCTCATGGAGATCATTGCCACTTGCCATTTTAAGTCTATTTCTTCAAGGTCATATTCATCAACCTGGTCTAAGTCCCCATGATCCAGTTGAGGACAACTTGATTGACTTGCAAGCAAAGAATATGATGATGTTTGTTCATGTTTTAAATTATGACCAGAAGTATTGGAAACACCATAAGCGGTACTAACATCATTAGTACTGCTGGTGTTTTTAGAAACAAAATGCTACATTTTGCAAGTTGGAAGATGATGCAGTAGAGCCTTTTACATCATTTTCAAAGACTCTTAGATTGTTGTACAAGTCATCAAAACTGAGACTGTCCATTCCTGGTTTGTTCCTCATAATTAAGGAAACTTGTAACCAAGCAGAAGGTAGAGATCTTAGAAATTTCTGATTTGCATCTTCAGTAGATACACCTGCTCCATGAATCTCTAGCTGACTGAGAAGACTTTGGAATCTCTCATATCCTTTGTGAATACCATCTGTGTTAGATACAGTGAATCCTTCAAACTGCTGCTTCAAGATGTACTTCTGCATCTTTTTGGATTCATCATTTCCACCAAATCTGGATTTGATGGCATTCCACATTTCTTTTGCATCAGTCATTTTATGGAATTTAGCTAGATGATCTTCTGGTATGGCCATTAGCAAGGTGGTCCTAGCTTTTCTTTCTCTTTCTCTGATCACTACTTCTTCTGCTGTCTTAGGAGGCAAAATTTTAAGTTGTCCTGCTGTATCAGTTGTGACTGACACAGGACCATTCCCATTTTGGATAACCTCCCAAATTGGATAGTCTGTATGAGCCAAGTAGTGTTCCATCTTCATAGCCCATATGTCATATTCTCCCTTTTTGAGAATAGGCAGCTTTATGGTTGAGACTGTATGAGGAGTTGATTGTTGTGTTGGTGTTTGTTCTTGTGTTTCAGACATGTTTAGATCTGTTGGTTGGAAATGAATAACTGGTTTTATCTGTTCTTCTTATTCAGAGTTTCTTAACTTGCTCTGATACCACTTATTGGTCCTTGAATAACTGAATGGATCTTTGCAGCCTATAAAGGATGATAGCCAAGATGTATAAATACAAACGACTATGTAGAACAACAGACCTATATAGAAAAAATGGATTGAATACATTATGTTAATGCGAATCTTAACACAAGTTACTAATAAGAATAATGAGTAACAGATAACAACTTGCTGAAATGTTCTTGATAGTCACGATTGCTAACTATGATATGTTGTATGATTTGTAATTTGTCTATTATTTTCTTCTAACTATGTCACAGAGTTTTCCTTGTATAGATCAAGGATAACTAAAAGTTTACATGACTTGCTGACAACTATCTCACAATATCTTTTAAATATCTTCTTATCGGTACTAACTATTTTACTACTAACGTACTAACTAACTACAGTACTAACACTTTGTACTGTCGGTACTAAGTATAACTGTCAGTACTAACTATTGTACTGTCGGTACTAAGTTAATAAAACATTAATCCTAACATTAGTTGTGTTTGGACTATAAATACCCCCTTCATACTTCCATGGAGGGGTGAGGATTCATTTGTATCATTTCACCAAAGTGTGTGTGTGTGTTCGTTCTCTTCTTAAACACCTACCATCTTCTCTTTCTGCTCAAATAATATGGGCTAAGTTTCTTGATCAATCCTCCCGAACCTCTGGATCATTCGTAGTTTAAGATAGGTTTTCTTATTGTGAACACGTTTCACAAAACCTTTAATTCTTTTTTCCCCATATTTATTTGTTCTTTTTTTTTTTCCCCCCCCCCCCCCCCCCCCCCCCACCCCCCCCCCCCCCATAAAATCCCTTTCTCTTCTAATTATTATAACATGTCAAATTACTTTTGTCCACTTTCCACTACAACCTTTCAGGACAACTTACACCTCGTCGTGTGATTTGTTTTGTGATTGTTCGCATGCTCGAGAAGAGATAACATTAACTTCATGGATGATGTTCATGGTATGCTAGCCGTCATCGTCTTGACCATTTTACAAGCTCATCGCCTTCAGTCTTCATTTGTCTTCATTATTCTTTTATTCCACATTTTTACGTCCAGATGAGCACAAATTAAATGCGAAGGAAAACACACTCGTTCACATACATCCTTTAACCAAATACTCTTAAGAATTCACATATGTGATTCTTATTCACTAAAAACCAATTTACAAGAACAATCACTTTCTTTTCAACTCAAGTGCACTCTGTGCACTAAACCAAAATTAATTCAATCCTCTTAACCCGTATGTCGGTCATAAACAAAATCTACATGATAAACTTCTACCATACACTCATACCTCATAACTATTCTTCACTCTTTTTGTTGATCACTTGTTCTTTACATCCCCAAACACCAAAGTGAAATGAAAAAACCGGTCATCTTAATGCATACCTATTTGAGTCATCTACCTAGTCATCTTCACAAGAATCATTCACCATGTAACCATTCCCCACAAGTGAATTTCATAATAAAATGCGTCTCATCTTCATATCCCGACACTCATAAGCATGTGTGCCTATGTTGTCAAAAGTCAAGTGAATTTTGTAAATATGTCTCATCTCCTAACACTCATAAGAATATGTGCCTATGTTGTCAAAACTCAAGTGAATTTCATATTGAAATGCGTCTCATCCTCAAACTCACACTCATAAGCATTTGTGCCTATGTTGTCAAAAGTCAAGTAAATTTCATAATGAAATGCGTCTCATCCTTAAACTCAAATCCTTACACCCATAGTCTATCACTACACAACAAAGCCCTTCACATTTAAACCATTAAAATTATCTCCTCAAGAACATCCCACACCTGTTCTCTAATCATCCAATCATTTCCACTTTCTAGAAAGTGAAGAACACAAAGAAGATATTCAATCTTCAAAGTGTTGTGATCATCACAATGTAGTGTCTTCACATGAAAGAAACTATACATCATTCACATTTTCACCTTTGTTCGTCACATTAACAACATTAAAAACACCCAAACATACCTATAGTCAACATACATCCCTCTCCATTACGCTTATCCTTATGTTGTTTCATGTTTCTTCAACAAATCATCATTATACTAACATTTAGTTCGGACCTAAAGTTCTTACGATAATGTTTATCTTTAAAACACCCAAACATGAAAAGCTACATAATGCTTAATAAGAAACCTTGAGGATTTAGGAATCTCTCAATACAACCCTTAGTCTATTCAAATCCATATCATTATCTTGGTTAGATGACGATAACATAAGGAACATGTTGATCAAAATACGTTAATAGTCCTTATCCAAATGACATCTTGAAGTTGTCTTTCCGCGCATAATATAGTGTGTCCGATCAATAAACGAATTTGTTCTCATTATTAAATTTGTATATACCCGAAGGGTGTTGGTTAAGTCTTTGTCCTTAGCATGGACGGTCTGGAATATTAAATTGGTTCCTAAACATTCTCATGTCTTAAGTATACATCGTGTGTCTAGGTTTTAAAGTTTCTTTTAAAAAGTCATAGTTTTAAGTGCATATATCTAAGACATGCATGTCTTGCTCCCCGTTAGTGTATTGTTATATATATAGCTATCATCGTTATTATATATATGTGCACTTTTCTACTAAAATTTTCTTTTGAAGCACACTTCCGTGGCTTGATTCCTTGGTGCCCCAAACAAGTGGTGGGATCAAATCACCTGGGGTTGTACTCCGCAGACTGAAGAGAACCAACATCGTCACCTCCTGCCCACCTTCTATCACCGTCCTGCTACCACCCAGAATATGTGATCATATAAAAGCAGCCCTCTCAACTGCTCAATCACGTGTCTACGCCCCTCTCCGTTATCTCCCCCTCCTACTCTCTTCTATCCCACCCCCGTCACTCCTCCCCTACCTTCCCCCCTCATTATTCTACTACTTATATATATATTTATATATATATATTTATTTATATCATGTGGCACGAAGTCTAACCTTGATGTAGGTTAAGATGTCTAGAACCATATATATATCTTGTTGCACAAAACTAACCCTTGATGTAGGTTAAGAATTTGCAATAAATTTGATCCATAGATCCGCTTAAGTCAATATACAATGGGATGCGAGTGTCATAGGATTGAAATGAACTTTAGGGTAGCAAGGCTCCACTTGGGATGATGCAAGCTCGCCTCTTTGGTTCATGGTTTAAAGTGTAGTATAAGTCTCGCCTAAGAGTCCACCTTTTTTGCTTTGACAAAAGGGGAAGAAGAAGTGTAAACAAGTAACTTATACATTTTACTATGAGTTATAGTTTACATATTTTGTCATCATCAAAAAGGGGGAGATTGTTGGTAGAAATATTACGATATTCAATCTATACATTCTCTTCATGTTTTGGTGATGACAAACATGTAACTTATAACACATAATGTAAAGTGCTTAAGTTACTCGTAATCACAAATCATCAATGCATTCATACGACAACATCTCTTGACGTCTCAAGTCTTCTTCAATGAAGTTTACACCCGACGTAAATCACTTAAGGTATGAATAAATAAATGCTTAATTTATTTTATAATCAAAGGAATTTTTATTTGACCTCACATTTTTTATAAAAAATGTCACAAATATTTTTATAACTTTTACAAAACATTTTTAGATTTAAAATAAATATTTTATTCAAAATAAATATTTTGAATTCAATTTTTCTACCTAAACATGGCTAGAAATATTCTAGAAAACACCTCATCTGAAAAAGACAAAAAAGAGAGCGTCCTGGCTTGGATGGCCCCCTTAAATACATGGGCGGTCCCCTTAATTTTTAGGGGACCGACACCCTAATTAAGGGGACCGGCCAGACAAAAAGTGAACTCAGTTTGCCTATAAATACTAGACTATTCCCCACTGATTTTCTAACATTTTGAACATTTTCTTTCTGTCCCAAATCAGTTTATACATCTCACACATATTCTAAAAACATTTGATCATGTAATCATAAGCATTTGTTCCTCCAGCTTGCTAGACACCGTCTTAGCAAGAGAGGACTCCAAATTTTCAACTTTGTTGGAGAGAGATGATATATCAGTCTGAAGATGACCTAGGGGGTCTGATATATTGTCAGCGGAAGCTTTAAGATCAGCTATCTTATCTAGAATATTATCAGCAGTGCTCTCAGTCCCCTCTTCATTTGAATCAGCAGCCTCAAACTCAGAGATTGACTCAACTTCATCATCAGGAATTGAGTGCAAATCAAAATCAGTTGGTTCCTCCACAAGCTTATCTATTTCATCACACACTGGCCCCAAGAATGTGATCTGATCTTGATCATCAGTCTGAGGTGGTTAGAACCTCTTAACCACTTTGATCTCAGACTCAGTGTCAAAAGGGTTGTCCTCATCATTGACAGAAAAATCTGCAAGCCTAACATCACCCATTGATACAATACTAGAGTAAATTCCCTTATCGTGATCTTCCTCTTCCATAACATGATCAGCCTTCTCAACAATAATTTCTTATACCTGCATAAAAGTGTTAGTTGAAAAGGTGATTTTGTAATGAAGTTGAGGGTCACCATTCGCTGCCCTAAGAAATACTGGGAGTGAATATCATCCCACAAAGTTGAAGGACTTTTGGACTTTTTTTATTGTGATTTTGTAATGTGGGGAAGGATTGCCATTCGCTGCCCCTGAGAAGACTAGGTGTGATTATCCAGTCCCCTCAAAGGTCTAAGACCTTGGGACTCTTTTGATTGATTGGAGACCCCTAAGTTTGAGTGAAGTTCAGTTCATACAAGGGTCTGACTTTCATGCCCTAGATATGTTGATCTTGGCAAAGTCTAGAATTTTCAGGGTCAACATCAGGCGTAAAACCTAGAGTAATCATCCCTTGATTGCAGACACAGATTGTATAGAAAATTTTGTAAAATACTGAGGCTGAATCTCTGACTCTTTATTGTTGTAGGGGGTAGCCTAATCTTCATCACTCTCTCACTAGAGAAGTTTGAAAGTGGCTGCTTCCAATGCCTCCTTAAATTTATAAAGACTGTTACCTGGTTTTGGCATCAAAGTTTGAGGTGGTTCCTTGATCCTGTGGCCTACTCAGAGTGCTTCTAGACTTTGGAGGCGTTAGCGTGACCACTGTTCCTTTATTTTGTGTTGGTTATCAGCGACTTGTGGAGTTTAAGTAGATTCCCTGACAAATTTGGAATCTTAGGATCCAAGGAACAGGGATTTTCTTCCTCTTAACTTCTAGTCAGTTTTTGCTATTGGGCTGAGTGATAGGCCTCTAAAAAGACCCGTACGAGGACCTTAACAACGTGTCATCAGCAATCACATCCCAATATGGTTGGGATGAAAGACTTGAAGGGTTCTGGTGAAAAGTTAGCCACTGTTGCACATATGATACGGTTAAAGGAACTTCATTCGCAAAATGTAGGTATAAAAGAAGAGTCTGTAATGTGGTGAGGTTTAAAAGTCTTAAGAATTTAATTGATGTTTGCATCTCCCAGCAGATGTTCCATGAGTAGAGACAAATATCTTGTGTAGCGAATATTGGA
Source organism: Tanacetum coccineum (assembly GCA_026074375.1). Lineage (NCBI taxonomy): Eukaryota > Viridiplantae > Streptophyta > Magnoliopsida > Asterales > Asteraceae > Tanacetum > Tanacetum coccineum. Next base: position 5,516 of record BQNB010103616.1, on the reverse strand, counting down.
TTTTATTTCCTTCTTGCCAGTCACAGAGTGCAACTAGACAATCAAATCAGAGAATAAAATATTTGCTATGTCAATGTCCAGCCCCCAGCACAAACAGTACGTAATAATTTGTTGATTGACATTTAGCTAATCATGAGATCCCTGTATGCCTCCCAGACATTTTACAATGTACTTCATAAGAACCCTCTATTTCAGTGAAAAATATCTTATTTTCAGCGGAGATGAATTGACAAGTTTAGAGGATGAAAGTGAGGTATCGTTCTCGTCAAAAGTCCCAGAGTTTCTAAACCAGCCCTCACTGTCTCCTTTGGAGGTAATGAAATAAAGTTCTCACTTCGTGATGTGTCATCGTGTAGGTTGTTATTTTAGTTATCAAGTTTTACATTTATATTTTGCCGACTTTACCTAAAAACAACATTTTAACAGGCAGTGTACCCGATCAGATGTAGCTTCGTTAGTAAGTAGGGTGTCGATCACTAAGAGCAAGAGCGTTAATCTATTAGTTCTATCAAAAAGAATTTGGTAACAAAATAAATTCAATTTTTAAACAATGTTTAATTCTAAACTATGTTTAAACCTATGCAAAATCAATTCCTAACTAATAGGGGCGTATTTAAGTCAGAGAGACTGCACATTTATGGGTGGTTGACTTAAATCAATTTAAAACATAGTAACACACGCAAGCAGATAATCAAAAGATAAAAGGGCGGTCTAGCCAATTATAAGAAAACTATATTAGCCCTGATTAATCCAATTAAAATGCAGGTTTATTTATTTTAGTGCAATGAGTGCTTATCTCGAGGCGGCATATCAATCCTAGATTTAAGGCCCCGGTTTTTTTACAACTTTTTCTACCTTAAGCCTAGACACGTTAGAAATCGGTCACAAATAAACGCATCCGCATAAAGCATCCGTATAAAGCATCCTATTTGCTTATTATAATCTATCTTAGGAGATTAATAATGGTGATCTTATTAAATCCTAGCTCATGGAGACTTTACTAACTTACTGCTTAACGGCTCTTTATATACTAGTAGTCCACTGTCCGAGTCATTACCAAAGGAATCAGTATGTTATTTGTTGATCCTAGGTCACCTGCTAGTCCAACTTGTTCACATAAACCAATGGTAAAGATAGGTCAATATTTGTGATCCTGTTACTCTAGAATATATAAATTGCAGATATGGAGAGCCATCCCGGCATTTAGCTAGCGAGATATTTTGCATTCCTAGATCTAGTTTAATGATGGGTCGCATACTTAAGCACATAAACAAGTATAAATTGATAAACATAATCAACAACCAACGATAAATTAAGAAGTCAATATAAACAAACCAAACATTTAATTCTTCATAAACGGTATTAGCCCTTAACCATTGTAATTAATACAAGAATAATCAATCAACAAAGTGTAAAACTAAACCGATTTAAACGAATGATAACAAAAATCGAATGTATATAAGAGTAATATTGATTACAAGGTGCTTTCCTAATGAATTAGAATGCTTGCCTTGACCTCTTTGCTAATCTTTCATCTAAAAATCGAAAATATGGTTAGGGGTATCCGAAACTATGATCAAGCACACCTAAACTCGTTTTTAGGTTTTCTATTTATAGTGTCTGGAATTTGGTCGATACGTCATATTGGTTGAGGTTAGTATGGCGTATTGGGGGTTTCTCGGAGTATGGACCACGTTCAATATCTTCCAGAATATTTAATGACTATATCTTAGATACGGCGTATTAGATCTCTTGGATACGACGCATAGGTCTTTGTTCTTCGTGGTTTCTTGTGAAGTGCATGCACAGATACGCCGTATCTTCCTTGATGGATACGTCGTATTGAATGTCAGAATAATATTCTTCAGATTTCTTCGTTTAAGCTCCAAAATGCGTGCCTTTTAGTTAATATTCACAATGTACTCCATAATTACTACAAATCTCAAATATAAATGATTAAGTACCAATTCTTGCAATAATTATATAAAATAGGTAATTTACATGGGATAAATAATGCTATAAAAGTGACGTTATTTGATGTCGTCTCTTCGCTTTAAATCAATGATAATTGTAAAAACATTGAGATCAAATGAAAAGGGTTTTTTTTATTTGAGAGAGTGAAGGTGATTGAGTTCGTTGTAGAGTCTGCCTCAGCTGTATACCAAAATTCCCATAGGTATTTTGAGTAGTAGGCTGATGGTTGTTTGGTTAAAGCAGCAGAAATACAACTATTTGATAAAAACTAAAGCATAAGATGTTATGAAGTATTTTTGGATTCCATCAAGGCAATCCAATTGTTAAAGTTGATGGTACCATCTTCTACTTCAAAATGAGCGTTTGATGTAGGTGTGATTTTCTTTGGTTGTTGTTCCGAAGATGATGTTGAAGCCATTGTTGTTTTGAAAGTTTAGAAACTTTGCTTCGTTTGATGAAAAGGTTTTGGGAGAGATGATGAAAATGGTGGATTATGGTTTTGATTTTGGAAAAGTAAAGTGTGTGTGAAAAGTGTGAACAGTTTATACCATAAAATATTTTATATTTTTGAACATTAAATCATTTAAGTTCTGCATTTAATGCATAGTGGTAAAACTGTCACAAAGCATGAGCCCCTTGCCCCTTCATGCACTGTAAAATCCTGCTTTTTTTTAAAAAGTAGGTAGCCTTTTAGAGTAAATCTGAATTAAATATTGAGAATATTTGTCTTTGAACTTAATAGTTACATTAAAGTTACCTTAAAACATTTTATATTCAAGTCAGAGCATCACTTAAAGTCTTTTTCTTATCAGAGACCTGTTTTTTAATATTGAGCATACCCAACTCAGCTACCAATCTAGTAAAGCTAGGCTCAGCTAGTGGTTTTGTAAAAATATCAGCTAGTTGCAAATCAGTGGGTACAAAATGAAGCTCAATATCACCTTTTAAAATGTGGTCTCTGATGAAGTGATACCTGATGTCAATATGTTTTGTCCTAGAATGCAACACTGGATTGTTTGATATGGCAATGGCACTTGTATTATCACAAAATATGGGCACCTTGTCATAGAGAACATCATAGTCAGCCAGCTGACTCTTGATCCAGAGGACTTGAGCACAGCATCCAGCAGCAGCTACATACTCAGCTTCAGCTGATGACATTGCCACAGAGCTTTGCTTCTTTGCACTCTAACATACTAACTTTCCTCCAAGTATCTGACAACCCCCTGAGGTACTCTTTCTATCCAGGTTACATCCAGCATAGTCTGAGTCAGAGTATGCTTTTAGATCAAAGCCTGATCCTTTTGGATACCAGAGGCCAAGATTTGGAGTTCCTTTGAGATACCTGAAAATTCTTTTTACAGCAACAAGGTGGGATTCCTTGGGGTTAGCTTGGTACCTAGCACAGAGACATGTGGAGAATTGGATATCAGGTCTGCTAGCTGTGAGGTACATCAGTGACCCTATCATGCCTCTAAACAATGTCTCATTAACAGAGACCCCTGACTCATCAGGGCCCAAATTGTTTGGGGGAAGCATAGGGCATTTCACTGAGGCACAGTCAGCTAGATCATACTTTTTGAGTAAATCCTTAACATATTTTTCTTGACAAATAAAGATTCCTTTGAAATCTTGTTTTATTTGAAAACCCAAAAAATAAGTTAATTCACCCATCATACTCATTTCATACTTTTTGGTCATCAGCTTTCCAAATTATTTACTTAATTTTGAACTGGTTGACCTAAAAATGATATCATCCACATATATCTGTACAATAATAATATCACTCTTAGTCTTATACGTAAAAAGAGTGTTGTTAATGGTACCTCTGACAAACTTGTGCTGAATAAGAAATTTTGAAAGAGTTTCATACCAGGCTATAAGGGCTTGTTTTAGCCCATAGAGAGCTTTATCCAACTTACAAACATAATTGGGAAATTCACTGCTTTCAAACCCAAGAGGTTGTTGAACATACACCTCCTCTGAGATTTTCCCATTCAAGAATGTACTCTTTACATCCATCTGGTACACCATAAAACCCATGTAGGCTGCATAAGCCAGAAAGATCCTAATGGCTTCCAATCTTGCAACAGGTGCAAATGTTTCTTCATAATTAATCCCTTCCTGCTGATTATATCCCTGAGAAACCAGCCTTGCCTTGTTCTTAATAACAATTCCATTCTCATCCATCCTGTTTTTCCGGATCCATTTGGTCCCAATGATGGTTTTACCATGAGGTTTTGGAACCAAGGTCCAGACCTTGTTTATTTCAAACTGATTCAGCTCTTCTTGCATAGCAATAATCCACCCTTTTTCTTCTAAAGCTTCAAAAGATTCTTGGGTTCCATTTCAGAGAGAAAGTTAACATAGAGACATTCAAAAGCTGAAGCAGCATCTGAGTCTCTGATCCTACTTCTGGTTGTGATACCAACAAGAGGTTCACCAATGATGTTAACAAGTTCAATGTGCTTTTCTTTTGACCATCTGTCTTGAGGAACAAGGGTTTGAAGGATGACTTTAGCTGAGGGAGGTATAGTTGGTGAGGGTTGGACATCACTGATTGGTTTAATGATGACATTGTTTTGAGGTTCAACTAATTCAAAGTGATCAGCTGATTTTGTTTGATCAGGTTCATTAAGAGTTGGGTGATTATTAGCCTCATTGAACTTAAGAGGATCTTCAGAGGTGATAGAGACCTGTGGAATGGGTGATTCAGATGGTGTGGTGTTTTCATATGCAGGAATGTAGGGAAAATACTTAATATTGTCAGGGCACTAAATAACTTCACTCCTTGGTTCAAGGAATTCATCATCTGGAAAGGATCTATTTTCATTAAAGTTGATTGTATCACCTTCTGTGCTGGATTGATAAATGGCTTCATCATCTTCACTGAATGTAACATGTACTATTTCTTCCATTTCTTCTCTTCTAATGTTAAACACCCTGAAGGCTTTAGCCACCAGAGAGTAGCCAAGAAAGAATTCATCATCAACTTTTTCATCAAACTTTCCTAAATGGTCCCTGTAATTGTGAATATGAACAAGACACCCAAATACATTAAAATAGCTGATATCAGGAGATCTTCCTCTAAACACATCATATGATGTCTTCCCATGCCTTTTCATAATGATGGATCTGTTTTGTGTGTAACAGGCAGTGTTGATAGCCTCTCCCTAAAATTATTTAGGGAGTTTTGCACTATTTAGCATAGTTCTGGCTGCTTCAATCAGTGTTCTGTTTCTTTTTTCAGCAATACCATTTTGTTTAGGGGTACAGGGAGAAGAGAAGATCTGAGATATACCCTTTTCATCATAGAATTCTTCCAATTTATGGTTTCTGAACTCTGTTCCATTATCACTTCTCAGCTCCTTACCCCTTACTTCATTAAGATTTTCCATCTTTCTGATAAAAGACATGAGACAGTCAGCTGCATCACTTTTTTTCTTGAGGAAAAATACCTAGGTGTACCTTAAGTACTCATCTATAATGACAAGGGTATATTTGTTGTGGCTGATGGTTTGGGGTTTGATAGGTCCAAACAA
>BQNB010103615.1:0-19609 GCA_026074375.1 Tanacetum coccineum | reverse complement strand
GTTTTACCGGAAAAAAATTATGAAAAAAAAACGTTTGTGCATTAAATCGGTTTTTTGTGCATCAAAAATTCGTTTTTGTACTCAACTTCTTTTGACTTTTTGCATCAAAATTTTATTGCGCATCAAACTATAACAAGTCGAAAAATTTGTGCATCAAAATTTTTTTGTGCATCAAAATTTCTTTTTTTGCGCATTAAAAAAACGTATAAAAACTCACAATTAGAAAAACTTCTTTTACAAAAGTTTTATGCACCAACATACCTAATTTAATGGATTTTTTTTAAAATTTTTCGAGAACTTTTAAAAAAAAAGTTTTCTTTTTATACTTCTCACGAATATTTATCTTTTTATTTTAACCTTCCTCTATATATATATATATATATATATATATGTTCATCTGGTGTACATTTTAAAGTGGAATACAATATGCATCAATCAAAAGTTAACAAGTGTCCTTCAAGCATTTAAATTAATCTAAATTTAATAATAACATTAAAAGGGTATTTCAGGTATTTAACGTATATCCTACATAACCTAATCCTCATTTACAATTTCCTCCCATCACAAAAGTCGTCTCCTCTTTTTTCCATTTACAAATTAGTTACAAATCTATTGCTCGTTTTTTCACATATTCAACTCCAATCTTTTGCTCCTTTTTCGATTTGCAAAACACACAACCTACTGGTTTCATAAAACAAAAAACCTTGTTTTATCAAACAAAAGATCTTGATTCATATATAAAAATAACCGGCACTCTTAGCCGTCGCCGATGTTAGCACCACCACCTCTTCCGACTTCATGCAAACTGGCCTTGCCATTATTCAACATCCTGCTTGCAAACCGTCGTCGTTAGCACCACCAAAAAGTTTTGCAACGCAACCGGAAAAATAAGACTTGGCTTATTCATTGGTGGCCTCTCTCTGTTGGCTCGTTTACAACAAAAGATTTGTAAGGGTATATGAACGATTTTGATTTTCATTCACAGTGATTTGTGGTTATCTAACTTGTGTTATTAGTTGGTTTTTAAATAATAGAAATACAAGTGACGTGTAGCAATATTGCAATGGTTTAATGTTTTAGCATTTGATTCATTTTTTGATTGATAATTTGTGTACAAGACATCACTGTTGTTATAAAATGCATATATCTTTTTATTCTCATATCAAGCGTTGATCTCATGTATAATTTTATTATCATCATCGTGCATCAATTGTTAATCTTGTTATTGGTGAGTAGTGTCTATCACTCTTTTAGTGTTTGTGTTAAGTTCAAAACGAATAGATGATTCTACATGGCTCATTGTGACAAATGTTTTTTGATGAGGATTTTTGTCTAACTTCTCTTTTAAAAGATTGATACATGCTAAAATATCTTGATGAACTCTAATCGGAACCAGTTGGTTGTTTATTCATTTATCACCAATTTTTTATAAATTGTGTATAGGTAAGTTGGTTATTATCAATTTATTTTTATTTCATACATGTTTGTCTATCAATGATATTGTGTCACTCATATATAGAAAAACAAATAAAGAAAAGTAATGTGTCACTAATAATGTGTCAATGATATATAAAAAAACAAGTAAAGAAAAGTAATGTGTCAGTAATAATGTGTCACTAATATATAAAATAACAAATAAAAAAAAGTAATGTGCCAGTAATAATGTGTCACTAATATATAAAAAGACAAATAAAGAAAAATAATATGTCAGTAATAATGTGTCACTATATATAAAAAAACAAATAAAAAAGAAAATGTGTCACTAGCAATGTGTCACTAATGTTTTATTTGTATCAAATGCGCATAACAAATTGTTTAAGCTACTATATTACTGTTGTTTACAAAAAGGTAACATAGAAAGTCCAAAGATCATTGATGTATAAAACATATAATTGCATTATTAATGATTCTAATCCAATTGAGAAAAGTCAAACCAACCGTGTAATAAATTGTAACGAAAATCAGAAAACATGTCAAATTCAGTTTTTTTTTAAATTGGTACATATGCCATTTGTTATTTCTTTTATTACAACTATGCCACTCATAAAACCAAATTTCATATTTATCCATCAAGTTTGATCCAACGGTCCACAAATGTACCTATTGTTTTTCACTTTAAGGTGTATACTACAATAACGCCCCTATATATATATATATATATATATATATATATAAGAGTCAAACCAACCGTGTAAGAAATTGTAACGAAAATAAAAAAACATGTCAAATTCAGTTTTTTTTAAATTGGTACGCATGCCATTTGTTATTTCTTTTATTACAACTACGCCACTCATAAAACCAAATTTCATCTTTATCCATCAAGTTTGATCCAACGATCCACAAATGTATCTATTGTTTTTCACTTTAAGGTGTATACCACAATAACGCCCCTATATATATATATATATATATATATATATATATATATATATATATATATATGTATATATATATATGTATATATATATATGTATAGGAATTGGGACGTGTAGAAAACCTAATCTCGGTGGATAACTCAGAAAACTAAACTGATAGCCCTAAAAAATACTAAAACCGATGCCCAACTGAGGCGGTATAACTCTTCTCGAAAAAATTAGGCATTTGTTTATTTTTTTAGTGCATCTGTTTTGTTTTTCTTCCCTATGGTTTTCCAGCTAATAAATATATTTCCCCTCTAAACCCCATCCCTATAAGGTATATAAATATATATATAATATACTATATATATATATATATCTAATGTATATAAATATATGTATATATTAATATAGTTATAATATATATATATATATATGATATATATACAATATATATAAATATATATATAAATATATGTCTATATATAAACTGATCTATATACATATATAAAATATATACATATATATATACATATATATATACATATATATATAATATATATATATATATATATATACATAGTATATATATGTGTGTATATATAGATAGGGATCCATTATAAGTAAATTAAAATAGAAGTGGTGAAAAGTGACTAAAACCACACTTGAGATTCAAACGCCTTCATTAAAGCATTACTATTCATATAGATTCAGGCCATTTTGCGTTTTGAAAGTTAATTTGAATGTATAGATGGTGCAAATTGATTTTCAATGATTTGTGGGCACATGCATAGGATACAAAAAAACACGAGAAAAAAATAAAAATGCATCTATATACGTATATTGCGTCTAATTAAAAGCTAGAAAACCCATTATGATGCGTTATAAATGCCTCTAAGATATAGAGATGTATTTAATTGTAAGGTCGCGCATCTCGAGAAATGCGATTATAGGTACTTTTAATTCCTTCTTAATTTTAAGAAAAACTTTTTTTATTTGACTAACTTCTGTTTAATGATATAATAATGTATGTATGTATGTATGTATGTATGTATATATGTATATATAACTTATATATGGGGCTAATTATGAGTGTATAAATATGATTTAGTAACTGTATGCCACCTCAACGATGACATGGCACCCACATAGCATAAATCACTACAAGAATTCCAACTTTCAGTGACAAATTAATTTAGGGACGACAATCTTTCTATAAATTATTTCCATATTTTCAATCTTTTTTTAAGTTATTAACTCTTTATAATCTATTTTGTTATAATCTTAGGGACGACAATGTCGTCCCTAAACTTTTATCTCAATCGGATTACTTTTTATTTTGTTAAAAAAACTTTTTAAAAAAGGAGAATAAATTAGAAAATTACTTAGGGACGACAATATCGTCCATAAAGTAATTTCATAATTAGTAAAAATATTTCGACTAGTCCGTTTCTCATGTATATCAATATCATCTCAACTCATGTGTTTAACATATGATGTATATCAATATCATCACGACTAGTCAGTTTAGCACATCTTGTATGTCTATATAATATCAACTCGTCCATTTAACATCTCATATATATATCAATGTCATCTCGACTCATCTGTATAAAATCTCATGTATATCAATATCATCCCGACTGATCCGTTTAACATATCATGTATATTAATATCATCCCGACTCATTTGTTTAACATATCTTATATATCAATATCATCTCGACACATCCGTTTAACATCTCATGTATATCAATATCATTTTGACTCATCCGTATAACATCTCATGTATATAAATATCATCTCGACTCATCCATTTAACATATGATATATATCGATATCATCGCGACTCGTCCGTTTAACACATCATGTATGTCTATATAATCTTGACTCATCCCTTTAACATCTCATGTATATCAATATCATCTTGACTTATTCTTATAACATCTCTTGTATATCAATATCATATCGACTTATCCGTCTAACGTATCATGTATATTAATATCATCTCGACTCATGTGTTTAATATATCCTATATATCAATATCATTTTGACTCATCCGTTTAACATCTCATGTATATAAATATCATTTTGACTCATCCGTATAACATCTCATGTATACCAATATCATCTTGACTCACCCGTTTAATATATGATGTATATCAATATCATCTCGACTCATCCGTTTAACATATGATGTATATCAATATCATCATGACTCGTCTGTTTAACACATCTTGTATGTCAATATAATCTTAACTCGCCCGTTTAACATCTCATGTATATCAATATCATCTCGACTCATCTGTATAACATCTAATGTATATCAATATCATCTTAACTTATCCATTTAACATATCATGTATATTAGTATCATCTCGACTCATCCGTTCAAAATATCCTATATATCAATATCATTTTCACTCGTCCATTTAACATCTCATGTTTATCAATATCATTTGAATCATCCGTATAACATCTCATGTATATCAATATCATCTTGACTCATCCGTTTAACATATGATGTATATCGATATCATCACGACTCGTCCATTTAACACATCTTGTATGTCTATATAATCTTAACTCGTCCCTTTAACATCTCATGTATATTAATATCATCTCGACTCATCCGTTCAATATATCCTATATATCAATATCATTTTGACTCATCCATTTAACATCTCATGTATATAAATATCATTTTGACTCATCCGTATAACATCTCATGTATACCAATATCATCTTGACTCACCCGTTTAATATATGATGTATATCAATATCATCTCGACTCATCCGTTTAATATATGATGTATATCAATATCATCTCGACTCGTCTGTTTAACATCTCATGTATATCAATATCATTTTGACTTATCCGTATAACATCTCATGTATACCAATATCACATCGACTCATCTGTTTAACATATGATGTATATCAATATCATCATGACTCGTCCGTTTAACACATCTTGTATGTCAATATAATCTTAACTTGCCCGTTTAACATCTCATGTATATCAATATCATCTCGACTCATCCGTATAACATCTAATGTATATCGATATCATCTTGACTCATCCGTATAACATCTCATGTATATCAATATCATCTCGAATCATCCGTTTAACATATGATGCATATCAATATCATCAAAATTTATCCGTTTAACATATCTTGTATGTCTATGGTAATCTTGACTCATATTTTTAACGTATCATGTATATAAATATAATCTCGACTCATTCGAATTACATCTCATGTATATGAATATCATCTCAACTCATCCGTTTAACATATCATGTATATTAATATAATCTCTACTCATTCATTTAACATATATATTATATATCAATATCATCTCGACTTCTCCGTTTAACATCTCATGTTTACCAAAGCTATGAGGTTGATATGACTTTCGTAGCACTATATATCATTCTCCACATGGACACTTATAAGCTTCATATTGATCCATCTGCATAAGCTATAAAATTGGGTGGTGGCGAGTGAGGTGGTGGTGAGTTTGGTGGGAGAAGATAAGAGTTAACTAGATTCGCTTTTATGGTAAAAAACGAGATCTTTTAGCGACGACCTACAATGATGACATGTCATCGCTATAGGTTCTGGTCAAAGTCAGTAAAGTTTTTGTTGTTTACTCGGTTTTGTCAAGTCGTTTCCAAGTTCCTTACAACAAAATCAATGAGTCACAACTATTAGATAACCTCGAGATCAAAATACGACCCACTACCATATACCAATGTTGCAAAAATCGGCCTAGGCGGCCTTGTAATCGGCGATTCCAAGCTACTCGGCCATACACCTTGGAAAATAAGGCAAATCGGGTGAAAAATTGGTCAGGTCAATAATCATTCAATAATCGGTCAAATCGGTCAAAAATCGGTCAAATCGGCCTAATCGGTCAACGAAAGTCAAACATTTTTTTTACAATGTGACTTTGAATTATTAACTGTTAACTTTTATTATCTATGTCTATGTTTTGAACAATGTAACTTTGAACTCATTTAATTTTAGTGTATTTAAAGTGTTGTATCCATCTCATAGAAGTAACTTTAAAATTATATATAAAATTTGCAAAACCGATTAATCGCGCCTAGACCGATTACAGGCTACAGGGTGGTCGACCGCCCGGCTAGCGAGTTATGATTTTTGCCACATTGCCATATACAATCGGCCAAATAATTTATAGTAATTTATATAGTATCTATAATTAAGTAATTCATTTATAAGAGTTAATTACATTAAATTGTTATAAAAAAATGAAAGTATTTTCGGGGCGACATTCTTGTCCCTAAAAAGGTGAATGAAAAATTATGAAATTTTTTGTTTTCCCTCTTAAGTTTTTCACATTATCCTGCCAAGGCTTATAGGGACAATATTTTCGACTTGTGTTGTCCCTAAGTTGCCTCAATTATTGAGGTTATACATATTTTCTTCCAAGTCTTTTTACCAAAACAAAACCCACCACCATGTTGTTGACGAATCTGGCGAATAACACTCATAGATCCACCACCATCACCACAATTCAACACCGCCACAAACACATTCAACACCACCATCACCCGAAACCATCACTTACCCACGCACCATTAGGCAAAATTTTAAGTTTGTTATACAATGTTAAAGGTATGTTTGGTTTTGTTTAATTTTGGTTTTTTAATTTGTTTTGTTTATATTTGGTTGTTTAATTTGGGTTTTCTTTTCTTGTTTGTGTTTGGTTAGCACCACAGCCGGAGCACCACAGCTTCTGACCACCATCACAGGTGACCCATTACCATCTCGAAGGACCAATTTGGTTTGTTTGGCCTATTTTTTCTTTAATTTTGTTTGCGTTTGTGATGACATATAATAGGTACAGTAGACCTTTGGGCATGGGTCACACTATTACAAAAGGGCCTTGGTCCAACCAAATATGCAACAAGCATAACAGGCCGGAACTAAGCCCAACGTCACTGGTCACGGCCTAAATGCAACAAGACTGACGCGAAACGGTCACCGGCCGCTTTCGCAGATCACCTACGGATTTTTGCCCGACAAGGGTCCCACTTCGTAGTCATGATAACCACAGACTTTTGCCCGACAAGGGTCCCACTCCGGCCACTACGGTTATAGGCGAAATACTAGGAAACCCTAGTACTAGACTCGCCTATAAAAGGAATCCTCTGACACTTTAAATGGTATGATTTTCTCACTCTTCCCAATACACACAAAAACCTCTGTCAACATGTTTTCTTACTCTTACGCCGAAGTCTAATTGTGAGGTCCGTCCTCATGGTAAGACTAATGGTTTACCTTTCACTTGTGCAGGAAATCATCTCAACTACTTTGTTTAGTACGAGATCTAACCCGAAGATAGCTTGAAGGCCCAACCCAATAAGCGGTCTAAGCCCATTCAACACCCTGTCACACATTTTGTACTAATAAGTTGGCGCCATCTATGGGACAGGTACACAACTGCGTTTCTCAAAATACTCACCATGAGCGAACCAACAGAGCTTATTCCCAGCCCACCCACGTCCGCCATGCGAAAGACATTAGGGAAAGGAAATGAGCAAATCTTTAAAAACCCAAACAGGCCCGCGTCTGATGCAGCCCTTCAAGATCTTTTGACAAGTATTTATCATCAGTTTATTATCGATAATAGCTAAAAATTTTCCCACCAAGAAGGAAGTTCAGCAGGAAAAGATAGAAAGATTGAAAGCCCATCTTAACTTTGAAGATGTTCATGAAGAACTCGAAATACAAGAGGTATCACAACAATCTGATACCCAGTACACCAAACGTAAGAGGGAGCACCGAAGAGGACAAGGTTCCAGACAATCGCCTTCGCATGTCCGAATCCCCGAACCCTAACCAGCTTCTTCTCCATAAAAAGACGTGGTAGTCAGAAAGACACCTAGACCACAGGTTGGAGGTGTAAAGGAGAGAAAGGAAGGAAGTCGTGATTCTGTATTGCTGGAGGTAAAGGACAAAACATGTTCGCATGCTCGGAAAGCCCTACGAGATTCCTGATCAGGAATGACGGAATCTGTTCCTAGAAAACAATCACCAATAGGCGAAGGAACGTGTTTATGGAGGACAGAAACGCTTCTCTGAAATTAGTCTGAATGGGGACACTACAAGTCAAGATCAAAAAAACCAAAAGTACAAGCATTGAAGAAATGACCTATCCCAAACCATTTGGGTCTGGGCGAAGACAACATATCCCTTCACCCCGTATCCGCTAATTTGATTCCTAAAAAAAGACCTGGATCCAAGTCACTTCAAAACCTATAACGAAATTGAAGACCTGATATCATTTGAAAATTTTCCAAGCAACTGCATAAGTGAACGATAGTGGCAATGCAACATGGTGCCACATTTTAACTCTACGCTTACGGATTCGCTAGGGTATGACTTAACTAAAAAGGCATCTGAGAAAATTTCCTTCATCTCAAAGAAGTGTATGTAGAGACCCTGTAAGATTCCGTACCACAATCAAACAAAAAGAAGGGAAGTCTACAAAAGATTTTGTACAAAGATTAAAGACTAAAAGCAAGCACGTCAAGGGAGCCCCATAATGCATGAGAATCTCATGATTCGTGTACAGAATTACTAACCCCAAGCTGATTAAACGTCTACACAACAACATCCCAAAATCAGTGGATGAAATGATGAGGACAACCACGAAGTTCCTCTAGGGAGAGGTACCTGCTTTCCAACCAGGCACGAAATAGAAATCATTTCGGCATGGAAGCATCAGAAGCAAAGGAAGCCTTGGGCGAAAGAAAATATCGACCAAAGTGAGACTTTAGAAACCAACGAAGGTTCTGAGCGAATACGAGACAAGATTCACGCTCCTTATACAAAACCCAAGGGAAATTTTGGCTTTCGATAAGAGCAAATTCAAAGCTCCACCACCAATGTCAAAGCCAGTAGAAAAAAGAAACAACAACAAGTTCTGTGAATTCCACTAGGAAGTGAGGCATAACACTGATGAGTACATGCATTTAAAAAGACAACTCAAAGAATTAATCAAGGCTGAAAGGTTGTCGAGCATAATCAAAGAGCTAAAAGAAGACAGCGAAAAGGATCAGCCGAAAGCAGCAAAGAAGGTAGAAGCTTTCGGGAAGGATAAAGCTATGGTGATCCTAATGGTCTAGCCATGGGAAAGGATGGCCAGGAAAAGGATTACACAAAGCTTCTCCCCCGATCCGTAAATTTTGTCCCCACCCCTAGGAGAAGAGGACGGGACGAAAGGCCCCATGATCATTGAGGCAGAAATAGGAGGTCACTTCATACATCGCATGTACGTGGATAGAGGGTCGGCTTTAGAAATACTATACGTATATTGCTTTAATAGACTCTATCCAAAAGTGAAAAACCAAATGCTTCCATCCACCGCACCCCTCATTGGTTTCAGTGGAGAAATCATATGGCCAATGGGACCAATATCGCTACCGGTAAAAATAGGGGATGCGGAACATTCAACCTCTATATGGATGAACTTTGTGGTAGTAATATCACCATCTCCATACAACGGGATCATAGGAAGGCCAGGAGTAAGGAAAATTCAAGCAGTCCTATCAACGGCTCACGGAATGTTAAAATTCCTAGTTTAGGAGGAATACTCACACTGCGAAGAAGCAAGATTATCCCACTCGAATGCACAATGGTCTTAGGACCGGAGGCGCAACCTTCCGCCAGCACTCGAGTCGCGAAAGAAAAAATCAAAGTGGCAATCCACCCGGAATACCCAGAGCAAACAATAGCAATAGGTTCCACTCTAACAGAAAAGGGGCGAAGAGGATTGTGTGACTTGCTCAGACGTAACCTAGACATATTCACTTGGAAACCGGAGGACATGACAGGGGTTCCGCGGCATATAGCGGAGCACCGGCTGAACATTCGTGAAGGATGTCCTCCAGTCAGGTAGAAGAAAAGGAGCCAAGCACGGGAAAGAAACAAGGCAATACAAGAAGAAGTGGAAAGACTTGTGGAAGCCGACATCATAAAGGAAGTTCATTACCACAACTGGTTATCAAACTCGGTAATGGTAAAAAGCATGATGACAGCTAGAGGATGTGTGTGGACTTCAAAGACTTAAACAAGGCATGTCTTAAGGATGGTTATCCGCTCCCAGAGATAGACTGGAAGGTGGAATCTCTCTGCGGTACCCCTTCAAGTGCTTCCTATACGCATACAAAAGATACCACTAAATTAAAATGGCAAAGGAGGACGAAGAAAAAACAGCGTTCATAACCAGCCAGGGAATATTTTGCTACTCAAAAATGCCTTTCGGCTTGAAGAATGCCAAAGCAACCTACCAACGTTTGGTAGACAAGGCATTCCAGAAACAAATTAGCAGAAACATGGAGGTATACGTGGATGATCTGGTAATCAAGAGCCGTAAAGAACAAGAAATAATAAGGGACATCGAAGAAACATTCAGGACCCTAAAAGAGATAAACATGAAGCTAAATCCCAAGAAATACACCTTCGGGGTGGAAGAAGGTATGTTCTTGGGATACAAGGTAAACACCAAAGGGATAAAAGTATGTCCGGATAAGGTGGAAGCCGTTTTAAGCCTGCCGTCCCCAAAATGTCTAAAATACGTGCAAAAGCTAAATGGAAAGTTAGCAAGCCTAAACAGATTCCTGTCCAAATCAGCAGAAAAGTCACTGCCATTTTTTAAAACTTTGAAGAAATGCACGAAGAAAAGTAATTTCTAATGGACTACGAAAGCTGAAGCTGCATTCAAGCAAATGAAAAAACTAATAGCAAAGCTACCCATACTAACCGCACCTATGGAAAAGGAAGAGCTTATTGTGTACCTTGCGGCTGCAAGAGAAGCCATGAGCGCAATGTTAATGACCGAAAGGGAGGCGAAGAAAATTCTAGTCTACTTCATTAGCCGTGCCCTACAAAAAATGATTTAAGAATTAAAACCCTAATTTTCACAAACTTCTTTATCCTCTTCATTCCTCAATACCTTCTCTTTAATACTTAAGTGTTCAAAGAAAAACTTCCAATAACAATAAAAAGAACACTATTAAAAACAATGATGAAAGAGAAGTAAAACCATACCAACATTAACTTTTCTGCAGCAGATTTCAAAAATTTATATCTTTCAATTAAAAGCTCAGATTGAAGATCCCTCCAGTGAGAATATGCCTTTATGAGTAAAGAACCTTCAATATAAATTTTGTTAAGATCCAACGGATAACGAATGAGATATCCCCTTTTTACCATAGCTGTGCAGAAAGTGAAAAAAATAGAAACCAAAATCGAATTTTTTAGGTTTCTTTGAATACAAAATCTTCTTTCTTCGATTATAAAACCTTGTAGATCCTAGATCATGAGCAACTTGGCTCTGATACCAACTGTGAAGATCGTTTAGAACTCATCTAGGATCTATAATAACAAAGTTTGTTGTTGCGCAGCGGAATTTAAACAAAGACAATGTTATTTAACAAGGGTTACATTCATACAAGCCCCAATTCTATTTGATCATGATAGAATGTGTTACCTAACTATAACAGGAATCAAAGACACTTTGATCTTAGGGCTAAAACAATCTTAAGTGGCGAGATCGTTGGTGTTTTCCTAAAACATGATTAAAACACCTTTAAAACACACACATAAACAATGTCTATGAATCTCTTTATATATAGAGTCCATCTAGACTTACAAAGGAAATCTAATTGTATTAGGAAACTAATTCTTTCCTAATCTTGATCTTTATCTTTTTAAGCAAGTCTTCTAGAATCCTCCATCTTCTAGAATTCCATAATGTCAAACTAGACCCTTTTGTTTTATTCTTTTGTATCATCAAATCAATAAATCCCAATAATCTTCCCCTATTTAATGTTGACAAAACAAACAGTAAACTAAATTTATACATAAGCTTTAGTGCATGCAAGCAAACGGCTAAAAAGATACTTTTAAGCACATCCAATCATTGTTATTATGAACCAGCCAATCAAGCCGGTGCTATCAAAACCAGAAATTGAAAGAAGGCTGCAAAAAATGGAGCATAGAGCTAGGTGAATATGACATACAATACAGGACAAGAATACCAGTCAAAGGACAAATCATGGCAGACTTCATAGTGGAACAGCCAGAAGATGACCCCTTAGCCGCACCCATGGAAGTTGAGGAAGAGCTTCCGGACCCATGGAAACTGTTCACAGACGGATCATCCTGTATAGATGGTTTTGAAGCCGGACTAATACTTACTGACCTAGAAGGGACTGAATATGCTCTGAGGTTCAGGTTCGATGGCGACCACAAAAAAAATAAAAAATAAAGCCTAGTATTGGTCGCTCTGATCCAGATCTCAGAATCAGAGAGCAAATGGGAGTAAAAAAACTTCAAACACATGTGGACTCCCGCCTAGTGGTTAACCAAATCAATGGGTCATACATAGCCAAGGAACCTGGAATGATACAGTACCTAGAGAAAGTAAAAATGCTTGCCAACTATTTCAAGAAATTCTCAATCAAGCAAGTGCCCAGAAGTGAAAAAAGAAGGTTGACACTCTAAGTAAGATTGCGTCCACCAGCTTTGCCCACCTAACAAAGCAGGTCCTAGTGGAAGAGCTCAACGAAAAATCCATAAATGAAGCGGAAGTGTTAGCAATCGTGGAGGAAGAAGGAAATACTTGGATGATCGCAATTTATGAATACCTCACGAAAGAAACACTCCCTGCGGAAAGGAAAAAGGCAAGAGCAGTCTGGCTTAAATCAAGATGTACATTATGAATAACTTAATTTTCTTTTACAACAAAAAATTCATTCTTAACTGATGGCTATGGTTTATGGACCATTTGCAAAGCAAGCTATGTTATTAGAGAAATCCATGAAGGATCCTGCAGCATGCATGCCGGACCAAGGTCCGTAGTAGCCAAAGCACTATCACGTAACTCAGGATATACATGGCCCAACCTAAGCATAAAGACGCAAGACAAGTGGACGGAATGCGCAATACATTTTAAGTTCACCATCCCGTGCTAAGGAACCTGCAACAGAAGTTAACTCCAATCACATCTCCATGGCCATTTTATAAATAGGGAATTGACATAGCCAGATCGTTCCTAGAGGGTCCCGACAAAGTCAAATTCCTAATAGTAGCAATGGACTACTTCACAAAGTGGATTGAGGCAAAACCCGTTGCAACCATCACTGGCAACCAAATAAAAAATTTGTATGGGATAACATAGTTTGCAGGTTCGGCTTACTAGGGGAAATAATATCTGACAATGGAAAGCAGTTTAGAGATAACCCATTCAAAGATTGGTGTGTAAAGCTGAACATCCGCCAGCGTTTCACTTTCGTCAAACATCCACAAGCCAAAGGCTTAGCAGAACGAGCAAACAGAAGTTTATTAGAAGGAGTAAAGTGCACGAATGGATAAATGTAGCAAGGAATGGATGAGGAAATCCTGTCATGTCCTATGGCACAAAACACCGTACCATTATCCAAATCAATATGATGATACCGCCGATCGTCTTAGACCTACCAAATGGAAGCAGTGATTCCAGCAGAAATTGGCATGCCCACCCTCCGGACCACAAAGATAGACACGGTACAAAATGAGGAAGCCCTAAAACTTAACTTGGATCTCTTAGAGGAGAAAAGGGAACAAACAGCAATCCGCGAGGCAAGAAGTAAGGCAAAGATGGAAAAATACTATAACTCCAAGGTCCGCAACACAAGCTTTAAACTAGGAGATCTTGTGTACCGAAGTAATGATGACATCCATGCAGAAGATGGAGGGAAGCTAGGCCCTAAGTGGGAAGGACCATATGAAGTAACGGGAGCACTAGGCAAAGGAGCATACAAGCTCAAGGACTGCAATGGAAAACTCCTTCCGCTAACTTGGAACGTCCGCAACCTAAAAAATGTTATGTTCATGAAATATAAGAAACCCTACCCATGCGAATTTCGCAGCGGAGGGGGCAGTATTTGAATTGACTTTCTTTTATGTAATGTCTTTTGATGATTTTGTTAGGTTCATAAAAAGTTCCGATTATGTGGTTTAATTATATTTAGTCATTAGTCTTTATTTTGTTAAGAATAAAGTAGCTTGTAATAAGGTTTATAATTCTAAAAGAAAGAAATAGCATAATTACCAAAGTATAGGGACTAGAAGTGAAAAATTAGAAAAATAAAGGAAGGGAAGCTTCCTTCCCTCTCCTATAAATACCTCTTCTAATCACCATTAGAAAGGTAATCCTTGTAATAATATTTTCCTTTTTCCCTCCATTTTATAATATTTGAAAATTAAATACTTGCCTTCCTCTACTATTCTCTCTAAGCTTTCATGGTTGATTATGTATGATTCAAGATAAACAAGACCTAACAAGTGGTATCATACGCCATTAAAGAATTAGAGTGATTCGATTTGTGAATTGGTTCAACGTCCGAGAACGATAAGATGAAATTTGGTGAATTCAGTTAAGGTATTTGAGATTTCGATTTGCGTTTTGGAAGCTGTTTTGAGAACTAGAGCATTATCGAGTCTCTTTATGGATTTGACGTGATGGATTACCTAAAGATTTTTCATTCTCGAAAGTGTGTTACCATTCTCAGAAGGGGTTTTAGTATTCTCGGATTATTTCTTTACATTTTCGAAAGTTTTAGTATCACTATTAGTTTAATTTCGATACAAAAGTGTTGTAACAGATATATACGCATTTTCGATACTATCAAAAAAACGTATATTAGGTGGTTCATAAACTCGGTTGTATATCGAGTTTCATAAGTATTTACACATTTTCAGTTTTATCGAAAAGTATGAATAAGGATTTAGTGATTTAATCTCGGAAATTAGCTTACAAAGTGTTAAAACATCATAATTTCATGGTTTCATCGTGAATTATGTTTTTGTAATTCAAATTCGGTTTTATCGAGTTTGATGTTATATGAGTTTTGGATTAATCAGTCATCATAAATTTCGGTTTTATCGAGTTTGTGGTTATTGTTAATCCATAATCAAAGGATTTTTCAAATCTCGGTTCTATCGAGTTTGATTAAATCGATTTTTTTGACTAAAAACAAGATAATCGATTTCTGGGATTAAGTGGATTTCCGAGTTTAATACGTTTTTACTGTTACCGAGTTTGAAAGTATTCTTTGTTCGAGTTTTAGTTCTGTCCGAGAAGTGTACTGAGTTTCTGACTACTTGTTATCCGAGAACAGTGTTGTCCGAACTTGACAACTATTACCGAGTTTGGAAATCTTCTCACAAATATCACTCATTTTCGTCTACAAAGATCTAATCTTTGAATCGACATCCAAAACATATCAACAATCTCTCGCTGATGCCGGTTCTGAGACTTGGCCTCCCATGCTTGAAAGGGGTAGTTATATGCCATGGGCAAGTAGATTTAGACGATATATAAATCGAAAGAGAGAAAATCGAAAGTGGCTTAACAAAGCACTTGATGAAGGTCCTCATCATTTTTAAATGTTTGTTCTTACTGGTTCGACATTACCAACACTGCAGACTGCAGAGGATTTACAAGGTGAAGAATTATTGCACTATGATGCTGAAATTGAGCTCATGAATCTGATTCTACTTTCTATTCCAAATGAAATTTACAACTCTGTGGATGCTTGTACTACGGCCAAGGAAATGTGGAAAAGAGTTGAACGTCTGATGAGGGGCACTATACAAAACCAAGTTGACAGAGAAACTTGTTTTACGAATGAATTTGATCAGTTTGTTGTTGAACCAGGGGAAGCACTTATTTATGTCTACAACCGCTTTGCTCAGTTAATGAATGATTTGGAACGAAATAAAATGATTTTTTCAATTGTCACAGTTAACACAAAGTTCCTGAATAGCTTGCAACCAGAATGGTTGAAATATGTCACCCAAGTTCGTATTGCTAAATGTTTGACAGTGGATTCGTTTGATGATCTCTTTGATTACCTTCAGCAATTCAAGAAATTGGTTAATACTTCACGGGCAAAGAAGTTAGAAAAGTCTCATGATCCTTTGGTTCTAGTAGCACACACGGGTTCATCTTCCAGAAATACCTCATCTTATTATGTAACACATCCTACGTCTGTGGTTGATTATGACGATGAGTACCAGCAGGATGATGTTCAAACCAATTCTGAAGATCCCCTAGCCTCTGCAATGTTGTTACTTGCTCGAGCCATTACTCAAAATTTCTCTAATCCAACAAATAATCGTCTTCGTACTTCATCCAACACCAGAAACCAAGCAATCATTCAAGGAGACAGGGTGAATATTCAAAGCAGAAACTCTGGTAATACTGGAAGAAATACTAGACGAGCTTATTGTCAAGAGGAAGTTGTTGAGGGATCTAATGCTCAAAATGAGACCGGAAATGTTCAAAGGACTCTTCGGACTTCGTCTGCAGGAAATGCTACAACTGTTCAATGCTACAACTATAGTGGAAAAGGACATTATGCTAGGAATTGTCCAAAGCCAAGAGTTCGGGATTCAAAATACTTCATGGAAAAATGTTGTTGGCCAAACAGGATGAAGCGGAAGTAATTCTTACTGATGAACAAAATAATTTTCTCTTTGCTGATGCATCAAGGATGGAAGAAATTGAAGAGCTCAGTGCAAACATACGCTTATT
Source organism: Tanacetum coccineum (assembly GCA_026074375.1). Taxonomy (NCBI): domain Eukaryota; kingdom Viridiplantae; phylum Streptophyta; class Magnoliopsida; order Asterales; family Asteraceae; genus Tanacetum; species Tanacetum coccineum. The sequence continues at coordinate 2,634 of BQNB010103615.1, read as the reverse complement.
GGCAAGGATCCAACCAACCGATAATACTTCTGATGCTGGACCAAGCTATGATTCTGCATTTATTAGTGAGGTACAATCTTCATCCATCAAAGATAATCAAGAACAAATGTATCCAACTAATACTAAAATTATTAATAGTACAATTAGTGATGATCAAATTAATAGCAATATTATATTTGATGAGCCAAATGGAAATGTTAATAGTGGTAGTGTTGAAAATGATACACATGTTGCTAACCGATATACGTTAGAGCAACTAGCTAGAAATGCATATCAGGAAGCTGAGAAACAATAATTATTTGCTCAAAAAGTCCAACAACAAAACACGACTTTGTCTAGTCAACTTGAGTTGTATAAGGAAAGGTTCGGGTTTGCGAAAACATCAAAGGGCGATAACAGTTATTCTTAACGATATTTCTTTTGAGGATGATAGACGAGCAAAACATTTTAATCAACAAGATCCAGTCTCAATTTTGTTGTGATCGAGATATTATTCGAGATCTAGGAAAACAACGAGATAAATTAGATTTAGCTGTCACTGATTACAAGCGAAAAAATAAGGAACTTCAAAAGACTTATTTAATTTTAAAAAGATAAATGAGTGGAAATGAGGATCGTTATCATGACACTATTCTAGATCTAGAGGCCAAACTTAAAAGAATGGTTGATCTTAATATGAAACTTGGCTTCCTTACATGGAATGTTTATGGGGGCGTGGGACCAAGCATTGTCTGTGTATGATTCGCAATTAAAACATGGTTTGAGGTACCCGAATCCTTATACACTCAAGCAAGGAATTTCTCAATGTCCAAAGTTATATCTTGCCTCTAGTCTGATTAATTCAGAAATTCCTTTGAATGTTAGAGATACTGAGGACACTCTTGATGATGCTTCCAAAAGCCAACAAAAAAAGAAAGAAAAAAAGAATGATCCAATTGCTGTTGCAAACAAATAGAATTATTGGACAATTGATTACAAACAAATAAATGCTCTTTATAAAGACTTTGTTACTCAAAAGGACCTTCTTGATGAGCAAAACATTTTTTCAATCTTCTTTTATTTCCTTCTTAGACAAGATAAAATGCAACTTCTTTGGTCCCGGCATCAATGCCGATGTGTGGAAGTCACCTTTGATCATACAATTGATAAATGAAAAAGTTGTTTTCAAACGTTGACTGAGTTAGTTCAATTCAGAAGAATTGTAAAAGAGCAAGCATTTTTTACACATCTCCTGAAGAAATACAACTAAATGATTTTTGTCAAGATCAAGTCAAACCGATTGTTAACGAGTTGCAGTTCTATTTTGAATTCTTTAAGAAACTATTTCAAAGGGATATAAAAGAAATGAAAGATGTTTTTGAGTCTACAGAAATTAGCATATTTTTGCCATTTTTGGTCTGTTTTTGGTTTAATTGGGTTATTTTAAGTATAAATGGATATGTGTATTTTACACTTATCATAAGGGTTTTAGTTAGTGAGCTTTATAAGCTGTTTTGCTTATTTACTGCTTATTTATAAGCAGTTTTTCAAAAGTCTTATTTTTCTTTCATTCTTCATAACTTAAAGTACTTTTCATAATTTTTTCAGTTTTTTATAAATTAGTTTAGTATTTTAATAATATTTTTAGATTAAAAGTGTTTTTAATTCATAATAAATTAAATAAAAGTCAAAAAAATATAATTCTTTTTTCTAAAATTTCTTTTATCATTTAGGTCTCTTAAAAATTAAATTTGCTTTTCTAGAGTTAAAATTTCAAGTTTTAGGTTTTTAGGGTTCGTTATTTAAATCTCGTTAACGTTTTTTGTCCTTAATTTGTGTTTGCTTTAATTGTTGCTTTTCTTTGCTTGTTTTTTTTCATTTATATTTGTAGAATTAGAAACAAAATCAAAGATCTTAATCTATTCAAAATCCTGATTACAAACGTCTCGTTATATATTTACTATTGACATCGATCAGGACTCTTCGAACTTCGTCTTCAGGAAATACTTCAACTGTTCAATGCTACAACTGTAGTGGGAAAGGACATTATGCTAGGAATTGTCCAAAACCAAGAGTTCGAAAGGAAATTTTTGCTTCTCTACATCCACGAAAGACCACACCTTTAGTTCAAAGCTGTCAGAAAGATCCTGAAGCTCGCATTGTCACTGATAAATCAAGATCTTTTATATTTGAAGAAAGGAAACTCAGGACCTGAGAAGATAGTGTTGTCACTTCACAAGAATCATAATCAAACGAGGCTAAGAATGGTTTATCTTCTACAGGAATGAATGCCGCAACTAGTGTTAGAAGACCAATGAATAAAAATTCACATGTCAAGAACAGTGTCTTAGCTAACTCTAAGAATTCAGCAAAGAAAGTACTAATTTAATGTTTGGAAAAATAAGCAAACAGATAAGACATCTGCAAATGTTATCTCAAACAAAGAGAATGTAATTGATGTTAATGTTGCAAACGCTTCTAAAGCGAAAACTCTTTTATATGTTTATTGTATGCAAAATGTGCTTATTCCATGTCATGATAAATGTCTTGCAAATTATAAATTGATTGTCCATTCGCATTATAACACCCTGTGTTTTCAAGTCTTTGACGACGTCAATAAATGTACTATTTATTTTTAGTATTGTACGTGTTTGC
>BQNB010103614.1:0-23998 GCA_026074375.1 Tanacetum coccineum | reverse complement strand
TTATACTTTGACTAAGGCAAGCAACTTAGAAAATTTGACAAAAACCTTGGCGAGGACATGTCCTCGCCAAAAGATTCACATAGTTGATTGCTTTTCCTTTTTTCCCAATTTTGATATTCATTTTTTGATAATTTTTCCTGCCAATATTTTGGCGAGGACATGTCTTTGCTAAAAGTTTAATTAAAATACTAATTATCTGATTAGTTTAGACTTAGTGATTAGTTAGATGCAATGGTGACGTGACTAAGCTTTTGGTGAGGATAAGTACTAGCCAAAAGTGATAAAAAGGATCTTACGAGGATGATACATTGAGGAAACTGTCATAATTACAAACGACTTAAACTTGCTAAAGCCTTGAATTAAGCTTGAAATTGTGATGACAAAGACACTGAAACATCTTGAAGCCATGAAAGAATGAGTTGTGTGGTTTGACGATGAGTGAGAGATTGGCTCAGGCACCTGGACCAAGGATCATGGTTAACATTTCATATGTGCACTCTCGACATTATTAATGAAATCTAAGTTATTTGTACGAGTAGTATGGTTTGATGATGAGTGGCGGATTGGTTCGAACATTTAGATCATGGGTCATGGTTAACATTCATCAATTAACATTCATCTAGTTAACATTTGTATGAGTGCTCTCGATACTATCAATGAAATGAAAGTTATTTGTACAAGTAATATAGTTTGATAATGAGTGGGAGATTGGTTCGGACACTTGGATCATTGGTCATGATTAACATCATCTAGTTGACATTCGTATGTGCGCTGTTGACAATATTAAATGTAAGTTATTCATACTAGTAGTATGGTTTGATGATGGGGTGAGGGGAGGTTGGTTCGGACACCTAGATCATGGGTTATGGTTAACATTCATCAATCAACATTCATCTACTTTACATTATGTGCACTCTCGACACTATCAATGAAATGCAAGTTATTCTTACGAGTAGTATGGTTTGATGATGAAAGGGAGGTTGGTTCGGGCACTTGGATTATGGGTTATGGTTAACATTCATCAATCAACGCTCGTCTAATTAAGAATTAAACGGTTGGTTTGATAAATGAGCAAGAATGGTGGGAGTGGGAATGGTGTTGGGAGCGTGAATGATGGTGATAGGAATGAGGATGGCGATGGGCGGTAAGGTATGTACGTTTTAGCGACTTTTGTTTTTGAACTATTTTGCCAATTTGGTTTGTTTAATAAGTGTTTTAGCGACTTTGAACTAGCGATTATTTGTGTGACTTATGTTTTAGCGACATTTATAAGTGTTTTAGCAATTTTGCGACTTTGATAAGTGTATTAGCGGATATTTATAAGTGTTTTTAGCGGTTATTTGTGTGTCTTTGATATCGAATAAGTTTTTTAGCGAATTTGTATGTTCGTTTGGGTCAAATACACGTTCTGATATTAGTATATTACAAGTAGAATTTTTTCGGATAATATTCAGGAAAAAATCTGAAACGTGCAACATACAACAATATGTTGTCAAAATGTCCAGTACTTTTGGCGAGGACATGTCTTAGCCAAAAATTACGCTGGATTTCTAATATCAAGAATTTTGGCAAGGACATGTCTCGCCGATAATCTAATGGGGCCCAACATTTTGGGCTGTCAGTTATTTAAATTAAATAATTTAATTAATTAATCAAATAAATAGTTTATTAATTAAATTGGTTTAATCAACTAGAAATTTGGCGAGTAGATATCCTAGCCAAATGTCTAGTCAATAACTTCATAATCTTTGACTGGAAAATAAGCAGGCCCTACAAAGTTTTCACCAAAAATGAGAAGAAGTTGCAGCTAAAGGCATTGGCTATAAGGTAACGACGAAGACTGGACGGTGAAGACAAGTCCTCGCCAAAGACTTACTGCGAAGACTTGACCTAGCCAAAGCCCCGTTTTGTCCCCGCCAAATGACCTAGATGTTGTAGTGGGAAAGGTTGATATCGTTGAGTATGAGGTCTTTTTGTTAGGATTCATTATCACAAAGACCATGCAGTTTTGATCACATTATTACAGTCATCTATTTGTATTATCGGTTTCGCTGACGTACATATGTGCTTGTATTATTTTTTAACATGTCCTTGTATTATTGTTCTCGTGTACTCTCTATATACATGCATATAGTTGTGACCAGGTACAGGCCTATGATTTTGAAAAAGTGTTTGCACAAGATTTTTTCCTTACTGTAAGCACAAAAATCCTTACAATAAAGAATTTTTTAGCTACGTAAAGGTGTACAACCAAGAAATATAATAAATATCAAGGATTTTACATGTCAAAAAGACGCTTTTTTAAAAAACTTTCACTTCGCCACTTAAAATCGGGTGTAGCCTGTACCACACCCGTCATTCATGTAAGTCCGTCCCAGGTGATGCCTAATAAGATTATTTTCATATGGTACAACTTAGAAAGAAAAAGAAAACCCTAATATCATCATTTCCAATTGGCTACAACTGTGGCAACATTAAACATCAAGTCAATCTTTGACCGCCCAAAGGCTCTTCTACCTTTTAATTACATTTTATTTGAGGTTATGAAACCCCGTCCAAATCAATGAATATCATTGTTAAGAATTTATTCCAACAAGTTTTTGGAAATCGGCGCTTCGCTGCAGCGCATTTTGTGTATTATGTTTCTTATTATAAAGGTTTCTTTGTAGTTTCGTGATAGCTACGTTTTTATCCGTTAAAGGTGATGTTTGAGTGATTGCGGTTTCTACAACCTGTAATGTTGTAGAAGATCACAAACAGTTTCTACAATGATGATACCCTAACCGAACATCCGTTCGAACGACTAAATAAGGTTATACATGCAAACTTTTTGATATTTTCAAGCTTGCTTAGTTAATATATATATAGAGTAGGGATCCAGTGAGAAGTAAATTAAAATAAGAAGTGGTGAGAAGTGACTAAAACCACAAATTTGAGATGCAACGACTTACATTAGATGCATTTTTATTCATCTAGATGCACCATTTTGAGTTTCGAAAGTTAATTTGATGTGTAGATGGTGCAAATTGATTTTCATGATTTTGGCACATGCAGAGGAGCAAAAAACAAGAGAAATCATAAAATGCATCTAATATACGTATATGCATCTAATTAAAAGCTAGAAAACACATTATGATGCGTTATAATGCATCTAAGATTATAGACATGCATCTAATTTAAGTCGGTGCATCTCGGATATGCGGTTATAGTTACTTCTTATCCTTCTTATTTTAAGAAAACTTCTCATTTGATCCTAACTCTATATATATATATATATATATATATATATATATATATATATATATATATATATATATATATATATATATAGAGAGATTATTGTGAGATCAAACTTAAAGTTGTAAAAGTAAGAACTAATAACAACCATTGGATCAATTAGTTAGTATTTGATGAGATTAATAAATGATCAAGGGTATTTAAGGGAATTGATCTAAAATCTAATCAACCATATTTTGTATATCATTAACCAAAATAGACGTTACAAACTTGTCATTATTTTATGCCATTAAACACAAGATGGGTTATATACATATTTAGCTAAATGATTTTTTACTTTTCTTTTCCATTTCTGTAAAAACTCTAATGCGTCGAGGTACTTTATCTGTAAAATAACTGATGCGTCGAGTACATTATGTCGGAATATAAATGAATGCGTCGAGGTACAATTATGTAAAAAATAACTATGCATGTAGTACATTAATGTCAAATAACTGAGTGCGTCGAGTTACATTTATCTGTAAATATCTTTTGTAGTACAATCGTGTCGAAAAATAATTGATGGTCGAGGTCATTATCTTTAATAAGATAACTGATTGATTCAATGTGTCATAGTTACATTATGTCGAAAATAAATGATGCGTCGAGGTACATTATCTGGAAAATATTTTTCGTAGTACATTATGTCGAAAATAACTTATGCGCGAGGTACATTATCTCTAAAATAACTGATGCGTCGTGGTACATTATCTCTAAAATAAAACCGTATGGTCATAGTGCATTTCTCGAAACATAAACCGATCGTCGATGAGGTTTTACTATGATTCTATAATAAATAACTGATGTGTCGTGGTATATCATCTCTAAAATAACCAATACGTCATAGTACATTATCTCGAACATAACCAATGCATCGAGGTACATAACATCACCACCAAATCTTTTAAATAACAGCCCTCTTATGTTTTTTTCTCTACATAACATCACCAACAAATTTTGTTTCTATATAACATCACCACCAGATTTTTTTAAAATAAATCACTCTTATATTTTTTATTTTAATTATAAGGAGAGAGAGAACTATGTCGGTTATAAAGGGTTAATGGTTTTGAAATTATTATTATGAGGAGAGAGAGAAACATGTCCGTTACAAAGTGAAATTTAATGAAATAAGAAAGTAAAATCTCTATAATACCCTTCTTGTTATTTTTTAATTTTCAGAATTTTTATGCATTAAATTCACTTAAATGACACTTGTTTTAATCCTATTGGTTCTCTAATGGTTCTTATTGTTAACACTTTAAGAAATCTCTCATTTGATCTCAATTATATATATATATATATATATATATATATATAGTGGGATTTTCTTTGCAGAACCACTTTTTTGTACAGAACCTATAGAACTAGTCTTTTTACTTCTAATAATGCATGATGTACATCATATCAATGCATAATGTCATTTTTGTAATTAAGTGAAAGATTAAATAAAGCTAAAAGGGTATTTCGGAATTTAACAATAGTTTTTTCTAAAAACCGTCCCACCTTTTTAGACATTATTCAAGGTATATCAGTTAATAAAATAATATACGTATATATATAAATATGATATGTATAAACGAATATATATATAAATATATAAATATAAATTATATAGTAATATATCTATATATATATTATAAACGTAATATCTATAATATATGTAACGTAAATATATATATATATATGACTACGTTATATCAATAGATAAATCATGATATATATATACGTATAAATATATAGATAATATATACGTATCTATATAGATATATATCGTATACATTATATACGGATATATATAGAATAAATACGAAATACAATAAAAAGCTAAAAATAAAGTATATATAATATACGTATATATAAATATATAATACGTATATATATATTTCTATACGTATATATATAATATATATAACGTATACATATATAAATACGTATATATTGTAATACGTAATATAAAAACGTATAAATGTAAACGTATAAATATACGCATATAAAGTATATATATATAATGAGAATATATATATATACGTAATAAATATAATACTATATATATATAATATAATAACGTATATATAATACGTATATATATATACGTATATATATATACGTATATATATCTAATTAAGTATATATACGTATATATATATATACGTATATATATATATACGTATATATATATATAGACGTATATATATATATAGACTATATCTAAATAATTTGTGGTTTTAGTCAATTCTCACCACTTCTTATTTTAATTTACTTCTCACTGGATCTCTACTATATATATATATATATATATATATATAGTATCCTCCAATGCAATCAAGTTTTGCAATATCCTTACTCTTAGGTTGCCCACTATCGTTCTAGGTCCCGACCTGTACTTTTCGGCGCCACATCAGCTTTTTCTCTCCGGCGACCTACAAGCGACCTTTTGCCACTATGAGGCGACCTTCATTTTTTTCTTACATCAAATTTAAATTTCATTAATAATAAAAAAACATTACATTAATAATAAGAAAAGATTACATAATAATTCAAATAAAATTAAAACATTACAATAATAAAGTGAATCGGATATTCAATTTGCATTATTCCAAATGTGTTCCACTAAATCGGCTTTTAGACTTAGATGAGTCGTTCTGTCGATTATCTCTTGAGTAACTTGCATCAATTCTGCATGTGTTCTTACGGGATCATCATCACGGTGTTGTTCCTCTAGAAAAAAATCAAGAGATATCGCATTACCATTGTTATGAATTATCATATTATGTAATATGATGCATGTGTACATTATATCCGATAGTCTACTTTGCGTCAACCCTCGAGCCGGATATTTAATTATCTTCCACTTTTGCTTTAATACACCAAAAGCTCGTTCCACATCTTTCCTTGCTGCTTCGTGCTTTGTCTTATACAATATTCGTTTATGATCATTCGTACCCAGAATTTAATTGATTTAATAATAACGGACCATTGCGGATATATCCCGTCAGTAAGATAATATCCTCTTTTATATGGCACGTTGTTAGCCACGAATGGAACATCTGGTGCTCTCCCCGATTTGAGATCATTAAAAAGAGGGGATTGACGTAAAACGTTTACATCGTTATTCATCCCGGGGATCTGACCCGTGACCACCCCTACAAAATTGAGCTTGGAATGCAACTAGGAAATTCGCCCACGGTCAATTTGTACAATCAATGCTTTCTAACATCCCAGGAAACCCATGCTTTTCATTGTGATAAGCATAGAGTTTTTCCATGTCAGTATATGTCGGCTTTCGCAAAAACTCTTCGCCATATAAATTCATGATGACCTTACAAAATATTCAGAGAGAATCACGGGCTGTTGTCGCACCCATTTGCAGATATTCGTCAAGAGCATCAGGAACGGTTCCGTATGCCATTTGACGAATTGCGGAAGTACACTTCATCAATGTTGAAATACTTCATTGTCCCGTACAATCATATCTTTCTTGAAAAAATTGAGAAGCATCGGTTACTTCTCGAAACGTTCACGGAATGTTGCTTCGTCATACTGTGGGTGTTCGGAGAAGTACGCCATTACTAAACGACCATGAGCACCGTTATGATCCCTTTCTACTGGGGTTCGATGGACTTTTGGCTTTGACGCTTCATAAGCAGCTTGACATGCCTTCGTAAACGCAGGAAGCTCGCTATTAACTTCATCTTCATCGTCCGAAGAGGTATAAAAAATAGATCGGAAGACATTGTGTAGATTAGTGGTTTAAATGTGTGTAGAGAGAATTGTTGTTTGAATGTGTGATAAAAATAGTGAAATGAGTGGGTATTTATAGTGTTAAATTATATAAATTTTAAAAATTAAAAAAAAATTATATACAAACAAAAAAACGCATGCTTTTCTATCAATATATGCTCAACCGTTAGTCGTCCCTGCGATAAATTTTGGTTTCGGTCTCCGGCGACCGACTAACCACTGCGGTGGCGACTGATGGCGACTGAGGTCGACCGAGTCGGTCGACCGAACCGTAGTGGGAAGCCTTATATAAAATTTGAATCTTTATATACTTTTTATTTAAGGGCAAATCACATAAAAATGCAGTCAACTTATTCAAATTTCAATTTAATAAACTTCATTTTTTTCTCAATTTAGTATAATCAAACTACAGGGGTAACAAGCTGCTTAGTCACACCATGAAGCTATGAGAGAGAGTGATCGAGAGAAGACTGCGAAGAGAGGCTACAATGTTTGAGAACCAATTTGGTTTTATGCCTGGATGATCTTCAGTCAAGGCAATACACCTTATCAGAAGCCTTATAGAGAAGTACAAGGAGAGACAAAGAGACCTGCATATGGCTTTTCTTGATCTAGAAAAGGCGTATGATAGTGTACCACGAGAGTTGATTCGGAAGACCCTTATGAACAAAGGAACACCAAGTTGATTCATAAGGGTTATTAGGGATATGTATGATGGTGCGAAGACCCGTGTACGGACCTCAATCGAAAACACGGAGTTCTTCCCCGTGGAAGTAGGGCTTCACCAGGGATCGGCAATTAGCCCATACCTTTTTGCTTTGATTCTTGATGAGCTATCGAGAGGGATTCAGGAGGACATTCCATGGTGCTTGATTTTTGCAGACGATATTGCGCTCGTTTCGAAGTCGGCGAAAGGTCTAAACGCTAGACTTGAAAACTGGAGAGCAGCCCTAGAAGACAACGACCTAACGGTCAACCGAGAGAAGACATAATACCTAAGATGTGATTTCGGTAACATGGAGATCGCTCATAATGCAGAGGTGGATATTCGTATCGGAGACAAGATCCTCCAACCTACGGAGTCTTTTAGATATCTTGGATCAATGTTGCACAAATCCGGGAGGATTGACGAAGACGTATCCCACCATATTAAAGCAGCTTGGATGAAGTGAAGGGCGGCCACATGAGTCCTTTGTGATAGGAAGGTTCCTCTCAAGCTGAAGGGAAAATTCTATAGAGTCGCAATTATACCCGCCTTGTTGTATGGGTCAGAGTGTTGGCCAATTACGAAAGCCCTTGCCAATAGGGTGGAAGTGGCTGAATTGAGAATGCTTAGGTGGACTTGTAGTAGAACTTTGTCTGACATGATCCCAAATGGGGTTTATAGAGTGGAACTTGAGGTCGATAATATCATCAAAAAGATGAGGGAAGGACGGTTGAGATAGTTCGGACATGTCAGGAGAAGACCACAGTCAGCACCAGTTAGGAGAGTGGAAGCGTTGGTTATCGACGGCTTGAGGAGAAGGGGCAGACCAAAACTTAGGTGGGAGGATAGAGTAAAGCAGGACTTGAAGGAGCTTCGCTTGTTCGTGGACATGACCTCTGATAGGAACGATTGGAGAGCTAGAATTAGATTAGGTACGTAGGTGGTAGGGTAGAGTTTGTCTTTTCTCTTGCTTCTCTTGTTCCTGTGTGCCTTTTCGTTGTTTCTTGCCTTGGTGTTCTGCTCCCTCGTTTTGCTTGTTCTGCTCTTCGTGGTTTTTTGCGTGTTTGATTGATGCTTTGTGTGGTTTGTTTTTTTTTGTTTCTTTTGATGCTTAGGTTGTTTCTCATCTTATCTTCTTTTACGTTATAGGGGGTGTGTCGTGGCTTTAAGCTTCCCCTGTTTTTCTTTGCTTTTTTTTGCTTAATTTGGTATTTTTGCTTTCTATTTGTTCTGCTTTTCTTGCCCGGTTGTGTGCTTTTCTCGTTTTGCGCCTTTTGCTCCCTTTGTACTTTTGCATGTTTTGGGTCTCTTTTGCCTTGCGTGGTGCTTCTCCTGTTTTTCTTTGCTTATTTTGCTTAATTTGGTATATTTTGCTTTTTGTTTGCTCTGCTTTTCTTGCCCGGTTGTGTGCTTTTCTCGTTTTGCGCCTTCTGCTCCCTTTGTTCTTTTGCATGTTTTTGGTCTCATTTGCCTTGCGTAGTTAGCTTGTAGGCCATGCCCTCTGGTTTTTGCTTTTCGTGCTCGGTAGGTGCGTTAGGCTCCGTCCATTTCCTTTTGCTAGGCTTTAGCTTCTATGTATGGGTTTTGCGGCTTTATGTGCTCTCTTGCTTTTGTATGCCTTCTCGTGTGAGTCTCATGCATGTTGTTCTTGTTTTTCCTATGTGTTTTATGTGTCCTACTTTCTTTGTCATGTGTTGGTGTTCTATTATGTTTCTTGCTTCTTCGTCTCCCATTCTTTGTGTTTTTTCTTTATCTTGCTTTCCAAAATAATAATAATAATAATAATAATAAATAAATAAATAAAAAGTAATAATAATAATAATAATATGTGTGTGTGGGTGGGTGCGTGCTTGCGTGTTCGTGGGGGTGTGTGCGTGTGTATGTGTGGCGCGCATGCGCGTGTGAGAAAAAAAATCATTTTTGGCATCCTACCGCTTTCTTTCCCTTTTCTTAGCCGGAGGTCTTTCTGGAAGCAGTCTCCTTACCCGCGGGTTTTCCTAAGGGTAGGGGTATGATTTGTCTACATTTCACCACCCCCATACCCTGCTCAGGCGGGATTGGGTATCGTTGTCGTTGTCGAAGACAATTAACAGGTTACTAGGTCACCCGCAGGTCACCTTCTTCTTCGACGTGATTTTTCGGCGATCTAGTTTTCCGGCAACCACCACCACCTTCATCGATCACCAATACTAGAAACATTTTAGATACCCTCGTTATTTTGATTTGGTGGTCCAAACCACCATTTGGGTCATATGGATATTTCCAAGTAATTCAGTCTTTTCTCCAAATTAGAGGCCGAGCAAAGAACTACTCCTATATGAGATCAAGCTTTGTTCGTCCAATTGGACCATTTATGCATACGATGTTTGATATTTAGAATCTTTATGATGATTAGATAAGCTTTACAAGAATGGTTTTGTTATGAAACACGAAGTATTTGACGAAAACAAGAAAGTCGGCTTACATGGATAATAAAAGTAGACCACCTTATGTTAGCCTCTCTTTTTCAATATACTAGGTGTGCATAAAAGTTCAGATATGTAACGAACATGAAAGAGATAAAAATGCTTGTACACCTTTATTGTTTATACTGTGTATTCTTGCTGTTACAGTTTGACACTGATACGACTCTGCTCCTGGTGTTTGTTGCAATAATTTAGTGCAGTGATTGTATCACCTATTACTCAGTAAAAATTTAGTAACTGCATATCAATTTTGAAATAGAAAACTATGCTGAATGATCTAAATTAGTATGAGTTCTTTCTCTTCAGCTATGTTGCACCAGAGTACGCATGCACATGCATGCTAACTGATAAGAGTAATGTATATAGCTTTGGAATAATTATCATGGAACTAATTACAGGGAGAACAGTTGATTATGGTCGACCACGAGGAGAGGTTAGTATCAGTCCTGAAACACATTAATAACCTTTCTGATTTATAGTTTGTTCTCTGTCCAAACAATTATGAAGCAAATGCATAATTACAGGTGAACTTAGTGGCCCGAGATGCCATCTTCAAAAGCTTTAAAACGTCTACTCTTGGTGGATCTTTGGTGTGTAGATCTAGATGCCCAAAAAAGGCTGAAAATGGGCCACGTACTTCACATGCTTGAAGCAGATGATTGCTGTTTCCCACTGTAAGCATTATTGTTCCAATATATAGCTTGAACTTGAATGCAATCAGGCTATCCGTGGGTACCTTTTAATAGTCACTTGTAGAAATTATAATAGGTGCAAGATGTTTGTTATTTGTTACTGCCAACATCACATTGTATGATCTTGCATACCCTGGTAATATGATTAGATGTATGAGGTAGAGTGGTACATGTGATTGTTTTCATGCTTGATTTTATTTGGCATGATTCTAGGTTTAGATTAACCATCTTCGAGTGCGACGATCCAGTTGTTATTAGTTAATAAATTCAATAATTCTGTTTGGTTCTTATCAATAATATGTGAAAATGGAGTAGAATTTTAGATCTCTTTAAGGTGGCTAGTAAGCCTGTAAATGCAGTCCTCAGATCGTCCCAAACCACATTTTTTTTAAACATCCATAACAGAACTTAGCGACTGGTTCTGTTTGGTTCACACTTGTGGTCCAAAATATTGGAACTGGTTAGACTTGTTTTAGTTTTGATTGCATGTCGAAATTGAACTTAATAACTTGATTTGAGAGTTGTAAGTGGCAAAATAGGCACGTTGGGTAATGGGTCAAAATGGGTAATGTTGGTTTTCCTTAATATGTATTTATACAGTTTTTATATGTGCAAGCCTTCAATAGTTTGTGTGTGTGTGCAGTTCTTCCAGGAAAAGAATTAACTATTTATGAAAGTGCTCTCAACAAATCAGGTGTTCATACTTGTAGTTATACTTTAGTTGTTAGTTCTCCTAATTTTTATACTTGTAGTTACTATAATAAACCGTAAATAATATTTGCAAGCCCTTTAATTGTTATCATATATGCAACTTTCACAGTGACGCTGTCAACAAATCAAGTGCAAATAGTCTTTATACTTCACGTAAAGTCTTACTTTAACAGTTTTATATGTGCTTCAAGAAGCTTATATACAATTTTGTAGTTTATAACTTTTTATACGTGAACGCCTTTGAGCAGTATTACGTGTATTTTCACAGGAAACAATCAAGCGACATGAGGAATGCGAAGACCAAGCATGACTATTTTCTTCTTTTTTAGCATAGTTATTGTTACTTGAATTCGAATAATCATTGTACTTCATTTCATACTTCAGAAAGATGTTCCTTATTTGCCTGTCGTTACGCAAAATACATGGCTTATATCGACTTATGGTTGAAAAACAAATAGGTTTCAGTATCACTTTGTATGTAATTTTTTGAGCAAGAGTTTGTATGTAATTAATTGCTAGTTTTTCATGGTTTCAATATGAGTATCACTCTTGTATTAGTAGCCTATAGTGACACATGTATGTGTAAGAAATAGTCTCAACCTATCCTGACACTATTAAGTGTCAGGAAACTATGTCACTATATACTTTTACCACCTGGACTTTTAATGACACTTTATATAAGTGAAGGTGAAAAATAAAGTTTTTTAGTGACACTTTTTTGGACATTTTCTGACACTTTTTGTGTGTCATTAAAAGACTTTTTTCTTGTAGTGATACTTTTGTCCTTGATGTATTGTATGAGGGCCTTACTTTGCTAACCCTTGTTCCTCAGCTCCCCTCTATAAATACTGTGGTATTTATCACCACATAAATTGCCTAACTCACCTCTATTCCTATAACGCATAGAAGGTTACACATCTCATCACAAGAGCCTCCCTAACTCTCTCTCATATTATCTAACAATGGCTAGGTTGGTTAGAACCCTTATGTGCTGTGTGTTTGTAATCCTATTTGTGATTAATAACGAGGTGATGCAAACAAGTGAAGCACGAAAGCTAGGTCAAAACTTTAAGTGTACAACATGCATTGATGATAATCAGGTGACCGAAGAAACTGGCACAGCAACTCCTAGCCAAGTGCCATCTCCCGGCACAGATGCTTTTCGACCTACTACACCGGGCCACAGCCCTGGTGTAGGCCATTCCATTCATGAGTAACAACTGAACACTCGTTTCAAAACAAGACTGGCATGCATGGCTGCTGTGTGCTTTACTTTGTCGCTTATTTAACGTGTAATTGTCTTTTTAGTTGGAGCTTTTGTTTATGTAGAACTCTTTCCCTATTGTTTGGTTTATTATGAAAATAATTAAACGTTCTTTGATGGTAAACTGTTACTCGTATTAAATAGCAACCTGCTTATCATAAATGGCTAAATGCGAGCCGATTTATTTGCAACCAAGATTACCTGTAGACCTGTTATATTCGATGTTAATTTCCGCTTTTTCGATGGTAGTAAACAAACAAAAACAAAAACCTATGTAAAAGACATATAAAAAAATGCAGTCATCCTATTGTCAAAATATGAGTATGTGATGGTCAAAAAAAGGAAAAAGTTGATGGATTTTAGAGTATATAGTTATATATTTGGAAATGTCTAGGCGTTCACAGTTCACTCAGGGTTCAATTTATATCTACATTTCATGAAATGTGTTGTTGATAAATTGAATATCGATTTGGAAAGTGGTTTATACTACTAGTACGAAAATATAGGAGAAATTCTCTATTTGCCCCACCTGTACACATGTGTTGGAGAAATTCTCTATCCTTTTTTTTGGGTGACTTTCACACAAATTTCGACAAGTGTCCGGTCGCCTAGGTTTTTTAGGTCGCCCATTACACGTGTCACTTTTTTCTCGAAGTCGCCCAAGATTTTTAAATCGCCCTGGGTATTTTGGGAAACAGAAAATACTTGAGGCAAATACCACCGAGCACTTGTACTTTTGAGGCAAATAAGGAATTTTCCCGAAAATATAACAACCACACAATGATATATATTCTAGAAGTTTCTCTATATGATCTTTTAGACTTGTTACTTATATTATATGCCTGGTTACTCATTTACTGAAAGCAATAAACTTAACCAATTATCCCGCAATCTTTTTGCTCTCGAATAAAGACCAACACTTTTCAGTAACACAAACATAAGACGTACGTGTAGTTATTGGGTATGTTACGAATCATAACAGATATTGAGTTATCGTTAGGATCCAACTTCAATATCTCGGAGATGGGCTTAGGAATGTGATACTTTCGTATTTGAATACGTAAAAGATATTGATTTGTATGTGCGTTGTCAATGCAATCAATGAAATGCAAAATTTTCCTCTCGGTTGAATAGAAAGAGACACTTCATTCCATATAAAACACCGACATTGTATCAGATGCAAAATGCTTGCTTAGTTAGATGATACTTTTATGTTTAACTTACGTAGTTCTAAAGATATTGATTCGTATGTATGCTCTTGATACAATCAATGAAATTCCATTTTATCCTCTCGATTGAATAGGTAGCAAGACAATGCGTTTCATATTAATTACTTGAATACTCTCGGATGTAATAACATTTACTTAGGAAGACTACACTTACATATTTGACTTACGTAGTTCTAAAGATATCATACTCTCGACACAATCAAAGAGATGCATATTATTTCTCTCGATTGACACTTCATTTCGTATGAAACATCCGTGTAGGATCGGATGTGATAACACTTGCTTAGTTAGACGATACTTTCATATTTGACTTACCCAATTCAAAAGATATTGATTTGGATGGGTTGAAATGGGTGTAATGGGCCAAAACAGGTGAAACGGGTGTAATGACTCAAATCAACGATGAAGTTACTTATTAGTATACATTTGGGATAAAATGAGTGAAACATATGCAATATAAATGAAAAAGTTACTTGTTAGTATACGTTTGGGCTAAAATCGGTCAAATGAGTTGTTTTTCATTTTGTTTTTTGAAATTACTTTCCTTGTTTTATGACCTTATAACGACAACATGATTGAATTGTGAGAGAGAAAAACCGGTTTATAGGTAAGGATGACTAACGAGGAGATTTCGGCCTAAGTCTTAGGAACAAGCCAAGAGTTTTTTCAAGACGGGGTAGGAGGTTTCCAGAGAGTTCATCTTCTGCTTCTTCAGCATACCCCCCCCACCCCCCCACACCCCCCCCCCCACCCACCCCCCCCCCCCCCCCCCCCCCTCCCCCCCCCCCCCCCCCCCCCTCACCCCCCCCCCCCTCCCCCCCCACCTCCCCCTCCCCCCCCCCCCCCCTCTTTTCCATCCCTTCGTTCCTTCCCCTCCCATCTTCCTTCCT
This sequence comes from Tanacetum coccineum, assembly GCA_026074375.1. Lineage (NCBI taxonomy): Eukaryota > Viridiplantae > Streptophyta > Magnoliopsida > Asterales > Asteraceae > Tanacetum > Tanacetum coccineum. The sequence continues at coordinate 9,021 of BQNB010103614.1, read as the reverse complement.
TCCCCTTATCCCCTCCCTTCTACTTACACCTGTCTCCTTTCCGCCCCATTCTATCTCCCCGGGGCCATTTACACCCCTCTCTTTTCCCCCTTCCCCCATCTCGCTCCCCTCCTTTTCCCCGTCCCTCACCCACCCTTTTCATTTCCCTTCCACAACTCCCCGTTGTCGGGCAGCAAGTGTTACATACCTCCCCATCATATCCTAACCTCCCTCTCTGCTACCCCCCACCCTCCCTTTTCCTCCTTGCCGGCCGTCTTCCGGAAAAACCAGTGTGTGTTAATCACCTACATAATTTGAAAAATTAATCCACCTACAAATGAAAAGGTATGTGGCGGCTAAGAATCATCGGTTCAAAGATTTATACACTTGATCAAAAATAATATTTGTGTTAAGCCGTCATCCTCATTTGACCCAAGCTATTCAAGAAAGATGATGAAGATGAAGGTAATGACCATACAAGAGATGAGTAGGTCATGATGTATTTGTTGAAGTTGGTTGTTGAACAATTTATTCTTTTGAACTATTTCTATTTTTTGTTTAACTTTGTGTGTGAAGAATAATGACTTTGAACATTCATCAATTTCAAATGTTATTTGTATGTTTCAGTATCATTTGTGTTAAGTTTGAAAATCTAAAGAAAAAAAATTAAAAACCTAAAAAAATTTGCTTGCGAAAATGAGTTAGGAAACCTGAAAAAAGTGCAGGCAGCAAACTGTATTTCCAAAACTGCATGTCACCTATAGTGACCACAAGTACTCGCTATAGCTCGTCCCTAGATTCCCAAGTCAAATAGTCAACACACATATCGCAATTACGTGAGGTTACTATAGGTCACCCTTATAGTCAAGTCAATAAATTAATAAGTTAAAAAGTAAAAAGTAAAAAGTTCAGATCATGGTAAAGTCAAAAAGTCAAAAAATCAAAAATTCAAAATCAATTTAATATTATTTATAGCGAAGACATGTCATCGTTATAGTATGCGTAAAAAAGTTAGTCAAAAACTCAAGTCGACATGCGTAGATAGGTCAAGTCCGTCGTCGCCATAACTTATAGCGACGGTGTTACGAAGACAACATTTTTATTGAGACTACTTGCAATCGCTGTAACTAGTTAAAGCAATAACATCCGTCTTGGTTATAAGTAGGGGTGAGCATCGGTCGAAAACCGGACCGGACCGACCAAGACCGGACAGGACCGAGACCGAGTTGGTCCAAAACGCCGGACCGAGGATCGGACCGAAATGGTACGGTCCGGTCCGGTCCGGGTCGGTCCGGTCCTACACGGCATAATCTTCGGGTTTTTGGTAAGACCGGATCGGACCGACCGTACCGAAAACCGAATTGGTCCAAAACCCCGGACCGAGGACCGGACCAAAATATGTTCGGTCCGGTCCGGTCGGTCCGGTTTTCCGGTCCGGTCCGGTCGAACGGTCCATATGCTCGGCCCTAGTTATAAGTATAAATTGTTGTAGTGCAAGAGGATGATATTACATGGAATAACTTCCGTCATGGTTATAACTTATAAGTATAAAAATGTTGTAGTGCAAGAGGATGATATTACATGGAATATTGTGATTGGTATAAGTTTAGGTGCCTTCAAAACTAAATTATTAGTTTTGTTTTACATTGATGTTTTCTAGTCATTTGTACTGGTTATAAAACCTTTGCCTCGACAGAGATTTTAATTTTAATAATTTTAGAAAAAGTTAAGTTTGTTTATATTGTTGTACACCCTCTTGATTTACTATTTTTTATTCCAACTAAAAATAAAAAAGTTTATTTAATTTTATAAAAATATTACAAAGATTACTACATTTCTGTGTCTCTTATATTAATTTGCATTTCTTAATAACGCGTGTTTCAACTTAATTCATTCTATAACTCGTATTTATACGAAACTATCATACGACAATTAGATTAATGATAATAAGAATAAGAAAAAAAACAAAAATAATAATACAAATAATAACAATAATACTAATAATAACATAATAATAATAATTGTTATAAAATGATTTATAATAATAATAAAAAATAAGAATAACAGTAATAATCATATGACAATAAAAATATAACAACAAAGTCATTTTAAAAACAAAACAAATATAAACTATAAGGGTATTAATTCAATTTAATAAAAAATATGAAAATTTATACTACTTATAATTAGGGGTGGCAATTCGAGTCGGGTTCGGGTTGGCGGGTCAGAAAACCCCAACTCGAACCTGACCCATATAAATTATCGGGTCAGCTATGTCAACCCTAACCTGTTTAAACATAACCCAAACCTGACCGATTTAACTCGTATATATATTTGGGTTGGCGGGTTAAATAAGTTACACATCTTGAATTGGTTAAACGGGTTTTGGGTAGACCCACTTAACGCGTTTTATATACAAAAGTTGACACATTACACGGGTTAAACATGTTAAATAGGTAAGTGGGTCGACCCGTATAACCCATTTAACCCGTATAATAAAATATATATATAATTTTTAATTTAAGAAAAAATCTTAAACGGGTTGGTGGGTCGACCCGATTAATTTATTCCCAACCCGAACATGACCTATCTAATAAACGGGTTAGATGGGTTGACCCAAAACGGACCTAAAATCTATTTAGACTCAACCCGAACCTGTTAATTTTCGTATTGATTTTAGGTCGGCTTTCGTGTTGCGTCAAAAATTGTCACCCCTACTCATAATGGAGGAAGGCATTTTCAAAACTAAATGCACTACAAACGTGAAAATTCAAACATACAAACATCTATACTTAGTGTACAACTTTTTGATACACTAACACATTACAAACTTGAAAATTGAACCATACAAACAAAGAAACATATTGTATAACTTTTTAATATATAATTAATACTCATATTAAAACACATCATTTCTTAAAAGTACAATGATATATTTACATGCTACAAACAATTAAAAGAATATCTACCAAATTAAATATGTTATAACCCGTAAATCACTTCACTTCCATTACTAGTACACGAAATCAAATAGAAAGAAAGAAGGAAGAAGCTAGAATGAAATAAGAGAGAAGAGGAGAGTGTTTTTTTAACGGCCAAGAGGAGAGTGTTTGGATTGCTTAACAAATGTATGTGTGATAAATGAAAACAACTAACCACTCTCCATGTGTGGAGAAGGAGTCTTATAGTATTAGAAAACACATAGGGCTTCGATAGGGGTCGAGCTCGTGTGTTGGTGGGTTTAAAGCCCATAATGGATACAATATTAGATTACAAAGTGAGCCCGTTACCCTTACTTAGCCTATTACAACGTATAGTGAATAATGACCGTGAATACTTAAACTAATGACCGAAACTTCCTTGTTCGACTCATATATTGAGGCTAACAATCTCCCCTGAAGTGAGGTCCTCAAAATTGTATTGTCGTTAAGCTCTTGAGTCTTGGTCTTGGTCTTGGTCATTATCTTTGTTGTAGGCTTGTTCCTTCATGTTGTGTGATCTTTGATCTTGAGCCTTTCTCATTGTCTTTCAACTTTGTCTTTAATCCCGAGATCTTTAAATCTTTATCCTTGTTTGTCTTTATCTTCTTTGCCATCTCGCGACCTTGTGTCTTGACCAACATGCTCATACTATGCATCATCTTGAAAGCTTGCTAACAATCTCCATTGACAATCTTTGTCTTGATAATATTGATATATTTAAGGAATATCTTTAATATCAGAGTTGCGAAACTCTTTGTCTTTGTTTGATCTTAAGCTTTCTTGATTCTTAAATATTGATGCTTATAGTATGTCTTTATAGCTTGAGCATGAGCATGTGGTTATGAATCCGACTCAGCTGGAATGGGGGTAGTTACGCCATCATCTAGACTTGCAATTATGTTAGTGATAAATAACAGATATGGACGAATATGGATTTGTCATTCATCGAAGTTCGTTACGTGAACCTCCGATTCCCCGTTTTACAGTATAAATATTGTACCTGTGATCAAGTAGATTCAAAGAACAAGCTTGATAGGGTTTCTAGCTATATTAGCTTTTTCTCATTACCGGAACGTCTCAAAGCAGACAACACGATAAGAGTGAATCAGTTAGTTACTATCTTACTGATTGAGTCATCAATTCATTTACTGGACCAAAATCGATATCCAGTTGACACAAACTTGATTCCTATAAAATCTCGCAAGTCACCTACCGCAATGCTGTTTGATGATGACACTAGAAGGATTTGTATTCGTTATTGTGAAATACTAAAGAGTATCACTTTGAATGTTCTAGCATAATCACAAGGATAATGCGTAGCACTCTTTGTTATCACTTGTGTTCTAGATGTTAAATATCAAGTGTTTATCATGAAATGTGTCCTAATGAGATTTATAGATTGATCTCTTTGGCTTTAGACTTAATTTGTGCATTTTCGTTTTAGTGATAGGAGGTTGGAGCAAACTGCCACCTATTCAATATCAACTAACTCAGAGTGAGAAAGTCAATAGAAGTCGTGTTGATCTCCGTGACAAATGAGACAAGAATCTTTTGAGAGAAACTTGAATGGCTGGGAAGGGTTGTACTGTGCATCACTGGGTCCATGATAACTTTCTTCAATACCAGAATTCATCTTTATGAAGACTTGATAGCATATTAATTGACCTGATTTCTGCTTAAAATTATATGGAGGGCTTCTTTCCTTACACCTTTTATCTTTACATTTCTTTTTCATTCTTCAACCTCTTCAATGTTTACCAAGACGTCATTACTAAAACCTTGTTGTGATTGTTCCAGTGTTAGCTCATGCCTTAGTCAACATTATTCTCGTTTCTCATTCTTCTCCAAATCATACCTAAGGACTGCTATTTCTGACTATGGAGTGTCCTTTGGTAGATCCCGTTCTGGTTGGATCATAGGACTAATACCTAACCTAACCACCTTATGTCTTCAGAATCGTCGTGAATTAATAGGTTGTTGGGTATTTGATCATCACCATAAAACCGTTGAAAATCAAACAAAGAGTTTGATAAATATCAAAACGTTTGACACTTTGAGAGTTTCATCTTTTGGAAAACTCCCCCTACACACTTGCATCGATAATCGAAAGTGTTTCGCACATGTGGGTGAAAGTGAAAAGCACGTTAAGTGTTTAGATCACTTTTTATTTTTGAAGATCACATTTTAATCATATTTCTCCTCTTATTTTAAATAGTAAGTCACTTAGTTTTTGAAATACCAAGTGATTAAAATTTATCATGAAAAATTCATGAGAAGAGAAATGTTTCAACATGAGTTATGTGGAACATTATTTTTTACTCCCCCTCAATTTTACATATGTTTGATGTAAAAAAAATGATACCAATTTTGTAAATTAGATATAAAATTGAGGGTGAGACAGTTTTGAGCACACAATTTTAAAAGATTATGAAATGTCATTGAAGAATTCTTAAAAAATTATGCTCAAACACTGGATCATCTTATAATAAACATTCGAAAGTAAGTTATGTCATTATTACCGTTGATTTGTTATTAAGAGACTTTTTATAATGTTTTGAATACATAAAAAATTGTCGTGAGTTGATGTATCCAAAGACATTAAAACTTTGGTTTTCAAAAAACTCCTCCTCAAAAATTGACTCTTTTATAAAAATGATACGATGATTATAAAATGGCCGTCTTTGAAAACTTTGTGAGGAATGGAATGTTGAACACACTTTGAAATATTTTGAATTGTCATTGAGAATTTCTTGAAAAATTGTGTTCAACTTTTTAAAAACCACTTATTAGAAGACTTCTCTTCAAACGCTAAGGATAAGCGCACTTATGCATACACTGTCATTTCTTGAGCTTAAAACTTTGAATGTCTTGTATAAACAGCTCAAGTCCGAAAAATTGTTTTTCTCGTTGTTAGGATAAGTTACCTTTATAGATAAACTTTTCTTTCTTTGAAGTTCAGGTTATGTACTGATTTGCACATAAGCCATTAAGAAAATTAGAAATGACATGTTTTGAAACATTTGAACTCTTGCTCGAACTTCATTTATACACGTGTGTCAATGTTAATCGACATTTCTAGGGACGTAAATGTTATCGATTCCAAGAGACATGTCGAGAAGGGTCTTCTTGGAATTTTTTTGATTTTTTGATTTTGTATTTACTTTTTGAAAGATTTTATATTTTTGTATTTGGTTTTATATTTTTTTATTTTTCTTTTTCAAAAATATTTACAAGTCAATGTTTGATGGAATCTATCAAGCAGTCTCACTTGCCAGAACCTCCAGTTTTGCTGGATTTAAACATCTCATACCGAGTCGTCCAACAAGGTACTCAAACCTTTCTTGCGAAAGAGCTTTTGTAAACATGTCGGCTAATTGGTATTAAGTTCTAACAAAGTACAATTCAACTATACCACATTCAACATGTTCCTTGATAAAGTGGTAACGAACAACAATGTGTTTAATGCGGGAGTGTTGCACTGGGTTGCACGAGATGGCTATGGCAGACTAAGAATCACAATACAATGGTATTTTGTTGTAGTCAAAGCCATAATCCTTAAGTTGTGCTCTCATCCAAAGAACTTGAGCACAACTTGTAAATAATGCCACGTACACTGCTTCTGCCATTGACATTGAGGTGCAGTCATGCTTCTTAGACATCCAACTGATTAGCTTGTCACCTAAGAATTGTATTCCCCCAGAAGTGATTTTGCATGTATCAAGACAACTTGCGTGGTTAGTGTTTGAAAAAGCAGTTAGTTGAAAACCAGAATCCTTCGGATACCAGAGTCCCATGTTAATGGTTCCTTTAAGTACCGAAAATTCCTTTTAACATCCTTGAAGTACTTTTCCGTTGGTCTTGCTTGATAACGTGCACAGTTTTATACTTCCTGCACTATGTCTGGTATACTAAAAGTCAGATACATGAGTGACCCTATCATACTTTGATATCTTGTTTGGTCTACGGGTGTACTACTTAAATCTACACCCACCTTAGGTTTAGTAGCCATTGGTGTACCAATGCTATCACATTTGTCCATTCCATGCTTTTTGAGTATTTCTAAAGCATACTTAGTCTGATTGATAAAGATACCTCGTGGGGATTGATGGATCTGAAGTCCCAAAAGAATTTCATTTTCCCCATTAAGAACATCTCAAATCTACTGTGCATCAGTTTTTCAAACTTTTTAGAAATTTTAGGTTTGTGGACCCGAAAATTATGTCATTAACATAAATTTTCACAAGTAGAATGTCCTCCCCGTATCTTATCGTGAATAGAGTGGAGTCTATAGTACCTTTAGTAAAACCTTTATAAATCAGGAATGTCGAGAGTTCATCATACCAGGCTCTTGGAGCTTTGTTCAATCCATAAAGTGTTTTTCTAAGACGGTATACTTTTTCTGGATGATCAGGATCAACGAACCCATCTGGCTAACTGACATATACCTCTTCCTTCATTGGACCATTAAGAAAATCCGTTTTAACGTCCATCTGGTAGATAGGAAATGATTTGTTTGCAGCGTAGGCAACGAAAATCCAAACTGCTTCCAAGCAAGCGATTGGTGCAAAATATTCTTCCAAAATTAATACCCTCTTCCTGATGATATCCCTTAGCTACAAGTCGTGCCTTATTGCGAATTATAGTGTTGTCTTCATCTTTCTTGTTTTTCCACAACCACTTAAGATTAATCACTATCTTTCCAAAGGGTTTGTCAACAGGTTCCCAGACTTTGAGTCTGTCAAATTGATAAAGCTCTTCCTGCATTGCTTTGATCCATGCGTGATCAGCCATTACTTCCTTAACGTTCTTCGGTTCAACAGTACTCACGGTGAGCGCGAACATGCACACTTCAAGATCTGTAGGAAGTTGTCGTCTTGTCTGCACTGGCTTTGATGGATTTCCACGAACTTGTTCTAAAGGATGATCTTTGGTCCAATGGTATTCTAAACGTTGTCGTTGGTAGAATGTATGTATGTTTGAAATATCAATATTTCGTGACGAAGACTCAAGAACTTCTTGTACCGGTGTACATAATCGATTGATAAATTCATATGCTTCAAACTGTGCATCTGCTGCTTGATCAGTGTTGTTTTCCTCAGCATTGACATTTGTTGGTGGAATTATCGGTTCTAATGTAGCTTGAACATTTAATGTAGGTTGTGTGTCCTGTTGCTAAAAATTATTAGAGAGAGCGAAAGGCTTTGACACACTTTGATTTCATGTAATGAAGTATTCTTCGTACATAGGACTGAATAGTAAATCCAAATCTTGTAGTGATGGATCTGTTGTATCTGCTGGAGGAGAAACATTTTGTAATTGGGGCACGTGGTAAGAGTTATCATAGTCTGATGCATGTTGTCGTTGGAGCGCTGGCCAGGACTGTTATGCATTGACGCCATCACTTCCTTGAGATCATCAAAGTTGATATGAATGGTTTTAACGATTAATCTGGTCCTCTTGTTGTAGACTCTATATCCCCTTTGATGTGTAGAATATCCCACAAAAATGCATAGATCCCTTTTCTCCTTCATCTTGTCGAGGTTTTTACTATATCTGACTAAGTAACAAGTGCAGCTAAAGATGTGAAGGTGTTTAGGAGTAGGTTTTTTTGTCATTAATGATGTGATATGGTGTATTTTCGTGTCTGGATGATGAGAGATCTATTATGGGTGTAACATGCGGTTTCTATTGCTTCAGCCCAAAAGAAGAGTAGAAGTTTAGAAGCCGAAAGCATTGTTCGAGCAACCTCAACCAGAGTACGGTTTCGTCTTTCGACAACGTCGTTCTGTTCAGGTGTTCGAGCAATTGATGTTTGGTGTTCAATTCCTTCGTCTTTAAAGTACATCTATAGAGTCTTATTTAAGAACTTCGTTCCTCTGTCGGTACGAACAATAATCACTTGAGCTTGAAGATTTCGTTGAATCATCTTTAGAAAGTCCAAAAGTACTTCTGATGTTTCGTCCGTGGTTCTCAGAATGTAAGTCCATGTATATCGAGAGTAGTCTGCATACCAAGGGTCATTTGTTGTTTCCCTTACGTAGACTGCCATAAGATGTTCATC
>BQNB010103613.1:0-23998 GCA_026074375.1 Tanacetum coccineum | reverse complement strand
TGACTATGTAACAATTCCTTTCCCTCTCTCTCAGGCCATGGATACCCGAAAGTAATCCTCCTGACTAGGCAACAATTCATTTCCCTCTAGCTCAGGCCATGGATACCCGCAAGTAACCCTCTTGACTAGGAAACATCTCAATATCACATAACCAAATCTCATTCCCTCTAGCTCAGACTAGAGATACCCGCAGGTAACCCTCCTGACTAGGCAACAATACCTTCCACTAAGCTGGCCGAAGATACTCGCAAGTAATCCTCCTGACTTAGCTCACATATCAATATCACATCACATAACATGTAGCACATAACGCACATTAGTCGCATAATAGTCCATGAATTTACACGAATACATAATCACAGCCATTTAAAACATATTTCAACACTTGCATCATTTCCATCCCAAGCTTAAAACCAATGTAAAAAATGGGACTATGTAACTTACCTGAATGCTCAAATGCAACTTTTCCAATTCTTAACACGCAACTATACAAATAAATAAAACACGGTTACACGCGACCAAGCTAAAAGCTCTAGTCCATGTAACTCACATATGATGGATGTCTAAGGGTTTGATTAACCATCATGGGTCACTCCAACACCATGCCCAAACTTAACCACTTCATTATCACATTACACTAGTCAACTACAATTTATTCAAAAATACAGAATTTTAGTGTATCTTTACCAACTTAAAAACCATACTTGCTGACCTTAATAAATTATACCAAAAATCACCTAAGTTAATTATGGAGTAACTAACAACCTTGTGATTGCCAAGTACTCATTACATGTGTAACTATCCCAAATAAAATCAAACTTCAAAACTGTCCTAATTCGGATCTGATTGCGCACTAAAAAGTATGGCCTTAAATATCATACTTAGACACACAATCAGAAGCTCTCCTTCTAGGGATTCTTTATATACATATTGAACCTAATCTCTGTAGAATGTATAACCTTAATTCCACTTTTAAGTTAGGGTTTTACCTTCCCAAACATGACCTAATTCTGACCCGTATTTACTGTTTTGACAACTTTTCTTATTTAGACCAATTGACCAACTTTCCGAACTCAAAATCATTCGAGGCTGGACTTTTTGAAAAATAGACTCTCTGAACTACAATTTAGACATAAGATTCATCAAAATAAATGTTTTTATCAATGAGATATCATCAGTTAAACACAACCTTAAATTCTGCTCAACTCTAAATCATGTTTCAACACTATCTAACCCTAACCATTTGCACCCATATGATCCTAATTAACCCTAAACGTTCTAGCATAATTAAAACATCCTTAATTATAGAAGTTTTTAAAACCCTAAAGATCCATCATATTAATTGTTACATGTTTTAAAGAAAACTAAACAAAAGCTTAATTGAAACATACCTAAACCTTGAATCTTGAAACACTAATTCACCAACTTGTTCTTAATAAAAAAAATTCTTTTTTTATTGTGAGGGATTCGGCGACCAAAGGGAGAGGAGGAGAGAAAAAATGATTTAGGGTTTTATTAAATTTGTATTTATACTAATAGAGTCCTAATTGTAATCAAATTTGTTTCTTTTTTTTCCTCTTTAACCCAAAACCGTCGAACACCCCTTATATATATTACTATATATATACTATAAATATATATATAAATAATATATATATAAATATATTAAATATAAATATATAATATATAAAATAATATATAATATATATAATATTTATTAATATTAATTAAATAATTATCTTTACTTACCTTAAGTTTTTATAAAAAACTAAGCTAATTTGGGTAAACCTTTTCACATAAACGCAACTACTTAACTTTATAAAAATAACTTTTCATTTCACTTCTTTACTTTCTATATTTAGAAAGTCTACTATAATTTTCCAAATTTCACTCACTTCACTTATTTCCATTATGCTACATTTCCTATTAACTCTTAACACAACATCATCAAATCATTGACGTAGCATTGCGTTCTATAACCCATTTTTTTTTTTTTGTTTTGATAAAGAAATTATTTTTTTTTTTATTTTCTTAAAAGAGGATAGAAATTAATATGTTTTAATTTTATATTTCCATTATCACTATACGTGAACAAATGGAATACTTATCACTAAACACAAACGCACTCAAAATGAGATGCCCATACACCTTAAAATGATATCATGCACCTATTCAAACCACTTAGCACACATATATAACACATAGCACACAAGAAATCACACAAACTGAACTCTTAGCCATTACTAAAGGCATCACTAACTTGATTAAATCACAGGTGTTATAGTATCCCCTCCTTGAGGAAATCTCGTCCCGAAATTTAACTAGCAAGATCAATAACTCGGTCCACGAACAACTGTGGATACTTAATCCTCATCTGATCATCATGTTCCCAAGTAAACTCAGGACCACGTTTTGAATTCCACATAACTTTCACTAGTGCTATCTTCTTACGTTTTAACTTCTTAAGTTCTCGTTTCATAATCTCTATAGGTTCCTCGACAAAACAAAGTGTCTTGTTGACCTTTATCTCATCCAATGACACATGCAAACTAGCATCTACCAGACACTTCTTCAGGTTTGACACATGAAAGGTGTCATGCACACTACTCAACTCCTCAGGTAACCTCAACCTATAAGCTACAAGGCCAATCCTTTCAAGGATCTCAAACGGTCCTACATATCTTGGTGCTAACTTACCCTTCTTTCCAAAACGCACTACGCCCTTCCAAGGCGACACCCTTAATAATACTCGATCACCCACCTCAAACTCTAATGGTTTACGTCTCTTATCCGCATAGCTCTTTTGAAGATCTCTCACCGCTTTGAGCTTTTCCCTTATCAATACCACCTTATCTGTCGTCTCTAGTACTAACTCAGGTCCAATCAAACTACTCTCTCTAATCTCTGCCCATAGAACAGGCGACCTACATTTCCTTCCATACAAAGCTTCAAACGGAGCACACGGAATGCTCAAATGATAACTACCACCAAAATCGATAACACATGCCCTCATTATATCTTCCAAAATCTAAATCATACGTTCACTTTGTCCATCCGCTTGAGGATGCTAAGCAGTACTCAAATCCAATCGCGTCTCTAACACTTTCTGCAGCGTCTGCCAAAACTACGAGGTAAATCATCCTTCTCAATCTGAGTTGATCGTCACTAGAATTCCATTCCTTGTTATTATCTCACCAATATAAATCCTTGCCTTCACATCTTGACATCTTCTTGTATAGCTAGAAAATGAGCTAACTTGGTCAGTCTATCGACCGTCACCCAAATCACATCATACTCACTACTTTGGCCTTGGAAATTTAGTGATAAAATCCATGGTGATTCTATCCTATTTTCACTCAAGTATCTCAGGCTGTTGCAGCAAGACAAAAGTCTTTGACATTGCAGCCTTCACCTCTTAAACAAATCCGATAATTGCTAACATAGGTAGCTATATCCTTTTCTACACGTGGCCACCAATATATGTCTTCAAGGTTATAGTACGTCTTATCCGCTCCCGGATGTACCAAGTACCTTGATGCATGGTCCTCATCCATTACACTTCCTACTAATAGAACCCAAATTCGATCCATAAAGTACAAACTCTCGTCCTCTTTTCTTTCCATCTGTTAATCTAAACCATGTAGCCTTTTTGCGAGTACGTTCTCTTGCTTGAACGCCTCACTTTGGGCTGCTAGTATCATTCTTCTTACTCGTCTTGATTCTCTCCTTTCTACTCAACGCACCACCCACTACATTCTCTTTATTAGAGTATCACACAAATCATTCTTCAAAGTCTGAAAAGCCTCTTCTTGTTCTATGCTCCACTTATACTTTTGATTCCTCTCAGTTAGGGAAGTAAGGGGGTTCAACAATCAAAAAAAATTCCCGATGAACATTAGTAGTAACCTGCCAATCCTAAGAATAATCATCCAATTCCTTACTGCCTCACTCTTACTCGGGTCCACTTGAATACGTTATGGTTGACCACGTGACCAAGAAATCTTCCAACCAAAACTCACACTTAGAAAACTTAGCATACAACTTCTCCTTCCTCAGTGACTCCAACACTAACTTCAAATGAACTTCATGTTCCTCCTTCGACTTTGAGTAGGCCAGAATGTCATCAATGAATACGATGACAAACCTACCTAAGTACGGTTTGCAAACCCGGTTCATTAAGTCCACGAAAACCGCTGGTGCATTGGTTAATCCAAAAGGCATAACCGTAGACTCAAAATGTCCGTATCTCGTTCGAAATGCGGTCTTTGGAATGGCATCTTCATGCACTCGTAGCTGATGATAACCTGACCGAAAATCTATCTTTAAGAAAGGACACACTCCTCGTAACTGATCAAACAAGTCCTCAATCCTAGGGAGTGGATAACGGTTTTTAACAGTTAATTTGTTCAACTCCCTATGATCAATACACATGCAAAAAGAACCATCCTTCTTCTTCATGAATAACACAGGTGCTCCTCTCGGAAAATGACTAGGTCATATGAAACCCTTGTATTGCAACTCTCGAAGTTGTTCAGACAATTCTTGCATTTCTGAAGGTGCTAGACGATATGGAGACTTCACGACTGGTGTCGCTCCATGAACCAAATCTATGCGGAACTCAACTTGTCGTCATGGTGGTCATCGACAAATCTTCCGAAAACACATCAATAAAATCTCGTATGACGGAAATATCACTCAATTTTGGTTCATCTACCTTTGTGTTCATTAAGGTTTTCACGGCTCCTTGAGTATGTTCACCATGAACCCGAAGTATCTTATTACCTTCCAACGCTATCCTAACCACCTTCTCATGACATACTATCACAAACTTCCTCTTGGACAACCAGTCCATTCCCACAATCACATCAAAGCTTCCACGACTCAACGTACAACGAACTCCGAAGTACAACAATCGAATAGGATAACAAATAATAATCGAGTCAAAGGCTAGAAGCATATAGGAGATTCCACATATGCAAATAGACGTGGATCAAATGACATAAGAATCCTTTGAAAGAAACGATATGTATATGCACCGAGTGAAAGCGCAAACGAAAGAAAATCAACAGGCGTACCACGACAAATGAACACATAAAAAAATATCAATACGAAAGACAGAAATTCTTATACCAATTATCGACTTTACTCGAAAGACCAAATTAAATAATGTTTTTATAAAAATCGATTTAAATTAAGAAAGTCACTTTAAGTATAAAAATCATTTTAAATAATAATGAAATTGTCTTAAATGTAATCTTTGAAAATTTCATTCTGGTTGTCCATAAAACTCCTAGAGATGGTTCATCTAATGGTGCTATCATACTTACCACAATTACTCACTTTAAACCTGCTTTTTATAATTAAAAAAAATTATTTAACCACTCAACAATTTTCATATCCTATTTTGCATAGGCCATTTAAACATATTCTATTTACAAAGATCATTTTAAACACAGTTTTTTCCCAAACACTAACACAACACTTCACGGGGCTTTTATAAAATAGACATCAATATAAAATATGTTATCTCAACAAGGCACGCCATAATACCAAAAGAGATCGTAAAACACCGTACAGACTCTAACACAATTTTATTGTTTGAAAACAAAAGAAAATACCAGGAACCATATACTCAAAATAAAATCAAACGAACTCGTACAAGAAAACTCATGCAAGACGTTACGTACTCAAAAGAAAACGTAAGGTCTTATCCAAAATAACGATCAACAGAGCAAACCTAAAAGCATCGATACAACAGACGCCAACGTGTACAAAAACCCAGGGATATACAACCAAGTGAGTAATGATTCACACTAATATGTTAGAAACAATTAGTGCTTAAAAGAAATGTTTGATACTCATACGAGTAATCAATGTAACAAAAGAACTAACAAAATGCGCCTATATCCGAAAGAGCAGATCCAAACAACCAATATACATCAAGACGTCGAATAGGAAAAATCGGGTATCCTTACTAACAAAGTACGATGAAGGGATGCTAAGCTTAGACTTAGGAAATCCGAACAAACAACCGAGCAAACGAGCAACCTCTATAATAGCAATACTAGGTATCCGCAAATACTAGATAGAAGGGAAACTTACTATCTATACAACTCAACTTAACATATCCTCCAATTAGGGTAAGAGAATAATTCTCTACCTATACCACCATCCTTATCATGAATACACATATTAAAAAAACATATTACACTACCACCTTACAACCAAACACAAATAAATGCAATCATGGTCACAAGTCTACGTGTGTGATGCCTTTATAATTATGTTGGCCACCATAATTATAAGTGCCTCCTTTCACACGTGTACTTACTTCCAAGACTACCCATTTCAATCATAATTCACATATAAGCACATATACCACATTGCACATCTTAAACCACTCTAACTTAACACATAAAGGATGCTCCATCAAATAACTACTTACTTATATCAAAATAAAATCAAAACGACATAAAGGAACGAAAGTCTTGCAACAACTCCCAAAATACGAAATATCCGAAAGAAATAATCAATAACAACATGACGAGGTAAAGGATGGGATAAACTTATGTTGGGCCTCGCTTGGGTTTGACCTTGCCTCCGTAAGAATCACCGAACTCCATGGGTCCAGCCCTATTACGTGCATCCGACAAACGATCAACTATCTTATCTCCTTCGGTTCCACAAGAGGCTCCTCTTATGGATCCTTATAACGCTTAAGTCCAGTTGGGAAAATAGTTCCCCAACGAGACTTCTTACAGGTAGGGGAAAAACATAGCTAAAATACTAAGAAAGTAATACATATCATATCATATAATGGTAGGCAAAAATAAATAAAATGATAACTTAGCAAAATACGAGATATATAAGCTATGCAAAAATAGAGGGGAAGCATAGTAGTTATAGCATTAAACACTTAATCCCTAAATGCATCTACATGAAGGACCCCTAGGTTATAGTCTAGGCTCAACCTCCTACTTCTCTATAACCATTGGCTCTGATACCAATCTATCACACCCCGCCAAGGCGAAAACACGTGGCGCGACGAGAAAGGGAATCATCACAACACATTGGCATCTATATAGAGAAACTAAACATGCACAAAAAAATACAAGGTATAAACACGTAGTGTCATGAAAATACCCAAAACATCATCAAAATCCAAATGGCGTCTGACATTGAAATAAAGGCAGTTCATGCCAATGTCATGACATGCAAACATTGAAACATTTCAACAAACAAGCCTAATAATGTTTATCATCCAAACAAATAGCAAAATCTAAATAACTAAACTTAGCCAGATGCCTATGGTCCATCTAGCTACTTTTCTTAACCTTAATCTTATCTTGCTGAGTACCTGAAAATGATGCTTATACGTCAACACAATAGTTGGTGCGAAACATAGGTTTTCAGACACACATACTCAATCCATTACCAAAATCATTAACCGAATTACTGTGATTATAAAACAACACTTTTGCATGACAATTATGCTAACTAACATACAAGCTAACATGCAATTCAATCCCAATCTAATCAATTAAACACCAAGCAGACGACCTCAATCGCTCTTGGATCAATCCAATTCCATTTACCCTCTAGCTCAGACACGAGATACTCGCAAGTAACCCTCCTGACTAGGCAACATCTCAATATCACATAACCAAATCTCATTCCCTCTAGCTCAGACCGGAGATACCTGCATGTAACCCTCTTGACTAGGAAACAATACCTTCCACTAAGCAGGCCGGAGATACTCGCAAGTAATCCTCTTGACTTAGCTCACACATCAATATCACATCACATAACATGTAGCACATAACGCACATTAGTCACATAATAGTTCATGCATTTACACTAACACATAATCACAGCAATTTAAAACATATTTCAACACTTGCATCATTTCCAACTCAAGCTTAAAAACAATGTAAAAAGTGGGACTATGTAACTCACCTGAATGCTCAAAACGCAGCTTCCAATTCTTAACACGCAACTATACAAATTAATAAAACAGGGTTACACACGACCAAGCTAAAAGCTTTAGTCCATGTAACTCACAATAAGATGGCTGTCTAAGGGGGAGGAGGGGGGAGGGGGGGGGGGTGGGGGGGGGGTTAGGGGGGGGGGGGGGGGAGGGGTGGGGGGGGGGGGGGGGGGGGGGGGGGGGCGTGGGGGGGGGGGGGGGGGGGGAGGGGGGATTGAAAGAAATGAATTTACCATCATGGGTCACCCCGACACCATGCCTAATCTTAACCACCTCATTAATACATTACACTAGTTAACTACAATTTATTCGGAAATACAGAATTTTAGTGTATATTTACTAACTTAAAAACCTTATTTGCTGACCTTTATAAATTATACCAAAAATCACCTAAGTTCATTTATGAGTTTACTAACTACCTTGTAATTCCCAGCCACTCATTACATGTGCAACTATCCCAAATAAAATCCAACTTCAAAACTGTCCCAATTCGGATCTGATTGCACACAAAAAAGTATGGCCCTAATTACCCTACTTAGACACATAATCAGAAGCTCTCTTTCTAGGGTTTATTTATATGCATATAGAACTTAATCATTATAGATTGGCTAACCTTAATTCCACTTTTAAGTTAGGGTTTTACCCTCCTAAACATGACCTAAATCTGATCCGTATTTACTGTTTTGACAACTTTTCTTGTTACCAATATTTAACCAACTTCCAAAACTCTAAATCATTCGAGGCTGGACTTTTTGGAAAATAGACTCTTTGAACTTTAATTTAGGCTTTTGAATCATATCAAAACATGTTTCTAACCTCTAAGTTTTTATAAAAACCTAAGCTAATTTGGGTAAACCTTTTCACAGAAACGCAACTACTTAACTTTCTAAAAATAACTTTTCATTTCACTTTTTCACTTTCTATATTTAGAAAGTCTACTATAATTTTCCAAATTTCACTCACTTCACTTATTTCCATTATGCTACATTTCCCATTAACTCTTAACACAAAATCATCAAATCATTGGCGTAGCATTGCATGCTATACGCCAATACTTTCCATTATCACTATACGTGAACAAATTGAATACTTATCACTAAACACAAACGCACTTAAAATGAGATACCCATACACCTCAAAATGATATCATGCCCCTATTCAAACCACTTAGCACACATTTATAACACATAGCACACAAGAAATCACACAAACTAAACTCTTAGCCATTACTAAAGGCATCACTAACCTGATTAAATCACGGGTGTTACAATCTAACTATCATCCGTTAAGGCTTCATTAGCATTCTTAGGTTTGATAGTTGATATAAAACTAAAGAAGATAATTTGGTTTTGGGATTGTGATCTAAGGGTTATTTGGTTAAGGTTTCCTATGACATTTTTTAATGGATGATTCCTAGATTTCTTAATATTGACTATGTTGTCAATCTCTAAAGTTTCATCCTCAATGTTATTTTCTAGGTTTTTCTTTTTGGTAACCTTAATTGCTTCTTCTTTATCTAAGTCATCATCCACCAAGGGTGATGTCCTAGAGGGTGGAGAAGTTTCTTTAATGTCACGTTGAGTGATTCTTTGACTTTCCTAGTATGTTTATTATGAATAATGTAGGCTTTACTATTTTGCGAGTATCTTAAAAAGACACTTTCTTATGATTTTGGGTCAAACTTTGTAAGGTAGTCTTTAGTGTTTAAAATAAAGCACTTGCTTCTAAACACTCTAAAGTAATCAATAGTGGGTTTCCTACCTCTTAAGAGTTCGTAAGGTGTTTTTCCTAAGATGGCTCTAATTAGGATTCGGTTGAGAATTTGTGTTGAAGTATCTACTACGTTACACCAAAACTTGTGTGGTAACGATTGCTCATTCAACATAGTCATACTCAATTCTAGAAGTGTCCTATTTTTCCTTTGAACTACGCCATTTGATTGAGGAGTACGTGGAGCTGAGAAGTTATGTGTAATTCCATTGGCATTACAAAACTCTCCAAATTACACTTCATTATCAACTTCCCTACCGTAGTCGGTTCTTATTGGCAATATTGTACATCCTAATTGGTTTTGAATTTTCCTACTAAATATTTCAAAATGATCGAAGGCTTTGGTTTTATCCTTAAGGAATCTAGTCCAAGTATACCTAGAATAGTCATCTAATATGACTAAGGTGTAGCGGTTTCCTCTGTAACTCCGTACGGCGGATGGACCGAAGAGATCCATATGAAAGAGTTCTAAGCATTTAGTCGTTGAGACTATATTCTTAGCCTAGTGACTAGCGTGAGCTTATTTTCTAATTTTGCAAGCATCACAGAAGTGTTTATCAAACTTAATCTTAGGCAAGTTTCTAACAAATTCCTTAGATTCTAACGATTGAATGAGACGCATATTTGCGTGATCTAATCTCCTATGCCACAAAGTGGAATTTTCATCAATCGTTACTAGACAAATTTGGTCTTTAGGCTTATTTCCTAATTTCATCACATATAAGCCTTTCTTCCTAATACCTCTACCGATGACCTTACCATCCTTAGTGATTTCACTATCATGTTCAGTAAAAGTTACTCTACACTTATTAGCACATATTTGTCCTAATCCTTAACAATTTAAATCTTAAGTATTCTACATGCTTCTACATTAATTCTATTCTTGGAGAGATGTCCATTCAAAATCGTACATTTGCCAATGGGTGTTACCTGCCGCAAATAAAGATTTCTTACGCAAAATTGGATTACCTCCATTTATACCTTGTATTGAGAAGGAGATTTCGGTTACTGTCAATGAGTTGGAGCATCCGCTATCCGCTACCTTTATCTACTCATCGGGTTCAGCAAGTCGGCTCCAAGTCCTATCTATTTATATAAGGCAAATACCTAAAACATTTGTTCCCCAAAATCTACATGGGTTCCAAAGTTTGTTAGTGATAAACATCCCTTGCATTTAATGCAATTGGTTTGGATGTGGGAATGGAAGACACATTTCCTATGGCATGTAACTTTGACGTTGAAAATTTTTCCAAGTTACAGGAAAAGCACGAGGTTGATTTTGTCGACCAATGTTTCTTCTTGGTTGCATTTGTATTAGGAAACGAGGGTCTAAATGATGTTATGACATCTTTCTAGGTGGTGGAGTATTTTGATCTAAAATTAGGTCTTGAAAATCTAACGTCGGTGTTTTTTGACAATGGCTTATAAAATTGTTTTTAAAACTCATTATCACTAAGCAACGGGTAAACTTGACATTGTTACTATTATGTTGTTTCTTGGATCTAGACCCAAAATAGATTTTTGAAAAGACACACTTTTCTCAGATCCAGGCATAGCTGTTGGCGGTCCCATAATTATTTTGGGGGCCGCCTGTACAATATGGGGGCCGCCCATATTTATGGGACCTCCATCAGAGGACGCCTTTTTCGGAGCTTTCACAAATTTTATTTCTTTAGTAAGATGACGCTTCAAATGAACTAAACCCAACACCCATTTTTTTCAACCGGAGGGTTTTTTGATTATTCTTAGTCATTATAATTGATATGTGTACTCTTTTCAAATTTATTTAATCTAATGGCTTCCTCTTTGAGTTTTTCATTCTCAATTTTAAACATATGACATTTTACACATTCGAGATCAACTCCCTTGTTTTTCTCGAGTGTAGATACTTTTTGTTTTATAATACTAAGTTCTTTTTCTAGACTATTTCTAGTGGCTTTTAATCTTTTATTTTTAGTGATTATCTTTAAACACAGTCGATTTGCAACAAGTTTCTTATCATATTACAAATATCTAAAGACTAAATCATCTACATTGCGAATAGTTTTCTTACAACACAAACTGTATAGAGCGATTCAAACATACCTCACAGATTGAATAGCTATGGAGCTACAAGACACTGTTTCGATCTTTTGACCTCTCTCATCATCTTCTTCACCAGAGCGCTAATCATACTCCAAGAAGCCTCCGAAACAAAAGCTCTTTGGGTTCGTGTCATTTCGTGGTTTTGGACATTCTCCAATAAATGATTTGAGGTCACCGCATCTAAAGCATGTTCTACCCATTATTATCGTTCTTGTCATCGGACGAGATTCTTGAGAAACCTCTTATTGTCATTCCTAAGGTGTTCTCAACGAATCTACCTCTTCTTTTAAAGAACTTCTTGAAGTCTCTAACCGCCATGGCATAATCTTCATCTTCACTTCCGGAAGTCGAACACTCTTCATCACTAGATTCTTTCTTTGCCTTTAAAGCAAGAGATTTTCTTTCTCCCTTAGCTTTGACTATTTTAGAATCTTTCTTGATGATCATCTCGTGAACTTTGAAATTCCCGATGAGTTCATCAAGTGATAGTGATGTTAAGTCTTTCGACTCTTCAACTGCCGTGACCTTTGCTCTCCATTTAAGATGCAAAGCCCTAAAAAACTTCCTAACATAATTCTTGCTAGAATAACCTTCATCAAGAGCTTTTAGACTAGTAATGATAGTATTAAATCTAGCAAAAGCACTATCTATAGTTTCGTCTTCAAAAATGATGAATTGTTCATATTGTTGTACCAAAAGGTCGATCTTGTTATCTTTGACTTGGTTATTACCTTGATGGTTGATTAACAATGTTTTCCAAATTTATTTTGCCGTATTACACATAAAAATTCTTTCATATTCTTTTCTTGGCAAAACATTGTAAATGACCATTTTAGCTTTGTTATTTTTTGAACGCTTCGTTTTAAGATCATCACTTTTTTTCAGAAGGGATAACCTCATCTAATTTGGTTTCCGGATTTTGTTGAATAGGTTGAAAATTACCATTAGTAATAACATGTCAGAGATCAAGATCTTTTGATTTATCATATGTCTCGAATCTATTTTTCCAATAAATAAAACTATCACTTTCAAAAAGTGGTGGTCTTTGCGTGGATTTCCTTTCTAGATATTTGTCAGAATCCATAGATCGATTCAAGCTTTAAAATACAATATATTTTAAAAATCTTGAGTGACCTTGGCTTCTAATACCAATTGTGGAAACTAGAAGGGGGGTTGAATAGTTTACATGTTCGTTTTACGTTTTAAAAGTTTGTTTTCAAAATACTTAGATTTGAGTTGTATGTTCAACCAATCAACAATATGAATCAACAAAGTAAATAACTACACTAATACTAAATAACAATCACAACAATATAAAGAGATGAGAAAAGGAACAATCAAACTAAGACACCAAGATTTATAGTGGTTCGGCAACGAAGCTCTTCTTCGTCCTACTCTACTCCCCGAGTATCCTACTCGAGATTTCACTATGTCAACAAGCTCCCTTCAGGCGAAGTAAACTGTTAAACGTCGCTTACGTTATTTTCCGACACTAAGCTAAATGTCGAGTCCTAATCTTAGCTAGAACCAATCTACCACTTCACAAGCACTATACACTCACAAGATCTACACTATCGGATATACACACAATCTGAATCACATAATTAGACAAGATAATTACAATAGAGATTTGATACTTAGAAGAAGAGAGGAGAGATCACTAAATAACAATTCGTTTCTTGGCGAATACGAATGTTCTTCTCTTACACTTGATTGAGAGGAGAGATGAGAAGAAGAGATTAGATCACTTGAAACAAGATCTAAGAATGTTAGTGATCAAGAGATTAAAGAGGAGAAAGCAAGATGTTTAGAAGAGATAAAGTTATCTGAAAAAATTTTCACATGCAAAGAGAGTCTATTTTTTCTGTTGCAGGAATGGAGCTTAGTATTATAAGCAGGTAAAAACAAACGGTCATGAGGACTTGAGTCCTCGACTCTCATAGGCAGGGTTCCCAGATATTTCTATGTTCGTTTTTGTGAGGTAGGTTGTATCTGTTATGGACCTCTCCATTTTGGGTAGGGAAGATTTGAATTTTCTGAAGTTTATGAGTTTTAAATAAAACTTTTCTTTTAATTAGAAAATATTTTTTATAATTATTTTTGTGGAATACTTTTGTAAAAATATGATGGTTTAAGAGAAAAATATTTTCTTGATCACTAATCATGCTTAATGATTTGTTTGTTCATACCTTAAGTGATTATTAATCTTAGAAATGAAATTTTACGATTAATAATTTGTAAACGTTTATTTTTATCGTAAACGTTTTTACATTTTGTTATTATCAAAACATTGAGAGGTCAAAAATATAAATAACGTTTTAGACATTATTTCTATTAATAATGTTTTTTAAAGAATAGCAAGCAAACAATATATGTCAAAACATAGCCATAAGCCAACATCAGCCTCTCATCTTTAAAAACAATCTATTTTTGACTGATTGATGAAGATTAAATGGTGTTTATAATTTGAATTGATACATTAGTGTAACATGAACCATGTTTGGTTCAAGTGCTATTTTCATACTCATAAATACATTAAATTTAACAAAGTTGAAGATTAAATGGTGTTCATAATCTGAATTGATACATTAGTGGTTACTTTTTTATAATGTTGTAAAATCTAACAAAATGTTGGTTAATTCGACATGATTGAAGTCGTATTGGTACTGACCCATACGGGCATGTAAATATTATCTGAACACCTTTGACGTTTAACATGACCCACCAGTTTGACCAGTTAGTGTACTGTGGATGCTCTTATAAGTTTGCTTTCTTATTCCGAAATAATCAACTATCTAAATCCATGATCACTTTAATTAGAACGCCGCATCAAAGTAGTACTTTATTTGCATTTCAAATCCTAATGTTTTACTAGAAAATTGGTGCAGGAAGGCTTTCTTTTAGCAACCATCTTAGCTCAAGACGGCAAGAGACAAGGTGGTAAAAATCCATGTTTGAATAAAAATTGTTGTATTCTCCAGATCTGTGTTAGAGTCAATGTAACGGGAGTGGTACCGCACCATCAACAGTCTTAGTCACCGGTGGTGGTGTTGCTTCCACTATAAGCCAGCTAAGCAGCTAAATAGAAGAAGATTGGATTAAGGTATGAAATCTAATTGCTGCTTTTTTATCATTCGTATATGTCCTAAAATTTCTGTCATTTTACAAAAAAGGATTGGCGTTCGAAGCTCGGTGAGTTGGATAGAATCTGGAATGATGGGTGCATCATTCGAGCCATATTCTTGGACCGCATCTAGTAGGAATATGACAGGAACCCAGAGTTCGCTAACCTATTGGTTTTCCCTGAGGTAAAAGCATTTAGCTTAAAACGTTTATTTCTAAAATAGTTATAGCAGTTCTATGTGTTTACATTGTTGACCCATTTTTAGATATTAGTAGGTCATTGCTTGGTTAGTCTTAAAGCAGATAAATAAGCTTACATAAGCAATGCTTAAAACCCCTTTATTGTATGGCATCTTATAGTCTCACTTAAATTGTTATTTGCATTAACCATATTAATTTTAAAATTCAAACTACAAAAAGGTTGTTTACCTGGTTCCCTAGAAACAAGTGTATTTAATTGGTGCTTTAGTTACCCAAAGATAGCTTTTGCCCCTCAACGTCACTGGATCAGGCCACGATCGTTGTTTATGGGCTGTTTGGATTTGTGTTTTAATAACTACAAATAATATTTCGTCATCTTAAATTCAGTTATGACTTTGTTTATAAAAATGAATTGCTTGGTTAATGCAGGATTAATACTTATGTTGTTTTCGAGATGGAGGATTCCGCTCAAGCTTCTTTGGCACATAACATGGCAGTTGTAAGTTGATTTCTTTAAATTTTGATGTTCTTTGAATCTGGGTTCTGAATGAAACTCTGCTACACTGTACTTAGCCGGTTTAGAATCAAATTAACTTCCAAACTATCAGCTTATTGCAGTTTAATAAGTATGCTTTTCCAGATTCAAATAAGGTCATAAGCCAGCTAGGTAAGCTAAACCAAACACCGCCTAATCATGAATAACTTAGCTACATCATTGAACCAAACATGGGTCTGGATTTGCTGAGTGAAGTAAGACGGTTAGGACTGAGACCTGATATAACCACTTACAACACGATTTTCAGTGCATTTTTCACGCGATTCAAATTTAGAAGACGCGTTTAAGGTTCGAACGCCTATTCTTTGACATAAAAGAGACACAAATAAAGGGTTAAGATAAAAGTCAATAATTAGACCTTTTCATGTAATATTGAATAGGTTTTGATTTTGATTCTGATTAGGCTAATGTATCTAAAATGATCCTACGACAAATACGTTAAAAAGCATTACAAAAAATTTCTTGATTAGATACGGGTTCTGAATGTTAAACATCCAGAAATTATACACATTAGGCCTTCTAATTTTATATTCTTATTTAACATGCAAATATCAACTATCAAGTAATGATGCTGAAACGCAATTCGTCGAGTTCAATCCAAGGTGCACCTTGCCTTTTTTAGGTAGCTTTCTTACACCTATTCAGCTAGGGGGACTTCATTGCTACTTCAGAAGACAAAATTTGTTTCTTCAGCACATGAAGGTGGATGTTGTCGATGTTGTTGCTGCTCGAATTACATATTGTCTCATAAGGTATATTTTCATGTCTATATGCTTCCATGTTTCTAGCATGCATACACTGAGTTATGTTACGAGCTTATGAATTAAAACTAGATACATTGCTTCTGTTTTTCTTTCGTTTTAGTATTATTAACTAAAATCTGTCTAAATCTTGGTGGTTGTGTTTTTAGACTATAAAATAAGTGTGGACCATTTGAATAGGGTATTGGAGCCCTAGGTAAGGGTTGCTGCAAGTGGGTCACTCAAATGGCTGGTGATCTTAAATCGGTGACCCATAATTGGTGATTTCCGAAGATGTTACTTTTCATAAGGTATCGTGCTTACGGTTAATTGTAATCATCATCTATTTTTGGTATTTGAAATGCATATGTGATCCTTATTGAAGAATATTGTTTTTCACACAAATAAACACATATAATCACTAGATAGAGAAAAGAGGAGAAAATGAGAGATGGTGGAGGTGTTTGGTAAACTTGAAAGGATTTCTTTATTTCACATAGTAATCGCACACTCACACACCCTCTCTATGTGTAGAGAGAGTATTTATATCACCCTTAGGCTGGCCATGGGCTTTCCATGGGCTTCCATGGGCTGGGCCTTGGTCTATTACATAGATTAGCCTATCGAACTAGCTTAACGAACTAACTATTACACGCTTGATATCATCTAACTATTACAAGGCTCGTGAGATCAATAATGATCCTCACTTTACTAAAACTGAATTTCTAACAATCTCCCCCTAACGGATGATCGTTGAGATCTCATAAACGATCAACACTTTTTGAATTTCTAACAATCTCCCCTTAAGGGGTGATCATAGAGATCTCTCTTTGTGACTTTGATCTTGGATCTTTGATGATTTATGTCTTGATCTTGAGTCTTTCTCATGTAATAGTTATGCTATTTACTTTTGTTCCAATCATGTGTTTGTGATCTTGATCTTGATCTTTTCTTTGTCTTTGTCTTTGTCTTTGTCTTTTGACTTTGTCTTTGAGATCTTTCATTATTACTTGCCTTGAATGCATCTTGATTTGTCTTCTAATGATAAGCTTGATGCATTGGACCAACATGTTCATACTTGTCTTAAAAGCTAACAATCTCCCTCAATGTAGACCTTTTGACTTGATCATAATCTTGAGGACTTTGAAGGAGTTCTTTGATTATCAGAGTTGTGAAAGTGTATCTTTGTTTGTTCTGAGCTTTCATCGATGACACTTAAATCTTTGAAGCTTTTAAATATGAGTATGTGGTTATGAATCCGACTCAGCTGGAATGAGGTACCGCCACCATCGTATAAACCTGCATTTAAGGGTTACTAATAAACAGTTTAGATGGACGAACATGGCTTTGTCATTCGTCGAGATTCGGTTGCGATAACCTTTGGTTTCCCATTTTATAGTATGAATATTGTACCTGTGATCAGGTAGATTCAAAGAATCTCCTTTACAAGGTTTTCAGCTGCACTAGCTTGTTCTCATTACCAGAATGTCTCAAAGCAGACAACACGATAAGAGTGAATCACTAAATTAATATTTCAATGATTGAGTCGTCAATTCATATACTGCATCACATTCAATTTCCAATTAACACAAGTTTGATTCGTAAAGAATCTCACAAGTGACCTACCGAAGTTGATGCGTAATTTCTTTTAAATAAAAACTACGTCAGGTTTTACATTTATAAAACTCTAACTACCTTGACTATTCCTACGCACTAAAGAGCAGTGCACCCTATCGTGTATAGTGTAGTAATTGGTAAGTACGTGTGTCAATCTAAAGAACGGTTTGTGTCTCTAATTGTTTAATTGATTATATTATTCTACTGAAGAAAGCAGGAAAGAAAACATGTTTGAGTTGTTTGAGATTATTGTGGAATTGGTTTGGTGGTAAGCCTTGCTTGTTGAAAAGGGAATTGGTATAGTGGTGGACAACTAGGAAGGATGAACGCATTTAATTATAATGATCTCTAATGCAATGTATTGTCTCAATCTTAAAGCTACTTATTTTATAAGATACGCTTAATCCTAAGTAGGTGGTCTCTATGTTAGCTTGCACTCCTAACTGGGTATTAATGTTAAGGGGTCATTGGTCGACCCACCAATGAAGATTGGTCCTTCAGTTGGAAGAATATAAATCACTTGGTGTCGTGAGTCACGATACACCAAGAGATCTTACAACCTCAACTTAATACTTATTAAGGGCACAAGGATCACTTAAACGCACTACACAAAATAATAAAGAAAGTGATAAAACAACGAGATCATAACTTAATAAATCAAAAGATAATTAAATAACTAAATGCCAAGAACAAATAATAAAGCACAATTAATAACATAGCAACAATAAATTAAACTACATGATCTGCTCAATCAAAATAAAATGGGTAATTATATTTGAGCAAAATAAATTGAAGTTTGATTACAAACTGTGTTGAATTAATGCTCTCGATCCCCTAGTCAAACGCTATGGCAAACCCCGAAGGGTTCGCCCTATACCCTACTGTCGAAACAGCTTCTTTTCTCCTTTTCTTCTTTTGCGAAAAAACCACATGAATGGAATATGATTCAGAATGAGTCAGTTCATTCTATTTATAATGAATGATAAGTTTTAGGTATTGCCACAATTGGTCTTCCATCTTTATTGACTATTACAAATTAATCCACCAAACTTGTTAAGATTTTGGCACATTAAGTCCCTGTGATGAGTCATCGTTATGGCGTAACGGCATCGTCCACATTACGCCGTAATCTATCTGACGTAGCT
This sequence comes from Tanacetum coccineum, assembly GCA_026074375.1. NCBI lineage: Eukaryota > Viridiplantae > Streptophyta > Magnoliopsida > Asterales > Asteraceae > Tanacetum > Tanacetum coccineum. The sequence goes on along the minus strand of BQNB010103613.1, from coordinate 4,774 downwards.
TTCTATTTCGTAGCGTAAAAATACGTTACGGCGTAATTAAATCCACACGGTACGCCGTAACCCTTATTCAGCATGAATATCATTTCCATAATAATATTTTATGGCATAACTCATACGGGACATTATGACGTAATGCCTCGTCAGCACCAAATCATCGTTATTAATAATTGATTCTAGCGTAACTCCTGCGGGACGTTACGCCGTAATATCTTCTAAGCATCCAACTTGACAACATTAATCATTAAAAATATAGTACCCCTACTAAATAATATAGTAGTGGTACTATTCTTCATTTGGCTTTTAGGCTGCATCCTGTAGGATTTTAGTAGCCCTTCATTGAATTTTAGTACCTCTTCTAAATAAATTGGTATTGCTACTATTTTTGCACATATTTCGCCATTTTCCGTTTCAATGCCTCTAATTACCTGAATTAGCAAAATTAATGAATTAAATATCGAATTTGTATAAAAATGATATAAAGCAAGGCAATAAACGCGAGAATTTGATATGAAAAAGTATTAAATATTTGATGTTATCAAATATCCTCCCACTTGACTTCTACTTGCCCTCAAGTGGAACCTTTTAAATAATTCTCAAAAAGATATCTCCCTAGTTATCAGGAAGATATGAATTTAAAAGTTACTTATGCTAGAAAATTCAAACCGGGCACCTCACGAAAGGAAAAATAAATTACACTCATACTCTCACTAATCTATGTGTTTCATTTTTGGTGATCACTCAACTACTCAGTCATGGCGAGTATTCTATCATAAGCTTGGCAAGATACTAATCTGCAGCACTAGAGTCTAGATGCAACTGTTCAAAAAGGCAAATGGGTTGACACAACACAAAGGCATACGGGGTGAATCATCCTCTAAATGCAATCTTTACCCAAAGCATTACTCCAACAAGGGCGAAAAAACCACACATACACATCCGTAACGACGGATGAGACATGTATGATTGCTCACTCCCTCATTCGAGCAAAACCAAGGGTTAGGATAGAGAAAGATATAGGGTATGAATCTTCTAATCTTTCACCAAAAGCGTTACACCAACAAGGGCGACAAAACCACATATACACATCCATAACGATGGAATAGACATGCATGATTGCATTCAATTCCCCTATTCAAGAAAAACCAAAGGTTAGTGATTAGGTATGGGTGCACATTAATTGGTGTTAAATAAAAACATAAAACAAATAGTTTCGTAAGTCCACAATCTCCCCATCACTGGTCGCATTCAAATTTCATAAGGTAAAAATAAGGGTCAAGAGTCAAGGGGTCTTCATACTACACGAGTTAATGCGTACGAAATATAATGTATTGCCTCATAATCTTCATAAAATAGGCAAGAAAGTTGCATTAACTCGGCCTTCATCGATCATGAACAAAAAATTATGTGCTAAAAAAATACTATCACTATACGACATATAAGCTGACTAATAAACACTTGCTTGCATGCTCTTTATTCTTTTTTTTTCTTTTTTTTGATGTAAGACAAGGATACAATGAATCACATTACAAACATATATATACATAAGCATCCCCCATACTTGAGATCAACTATCTTTAAAACCTGTCTTTTCTTCAAATACCCTCTATCATAACCCACGACTTTTACCAGTGAAACCAAAATTAACCAGCAACTCCCCGATCATGGACTAAGAAACTATAGGGTAGGCTAGGTGATAGGTGTAACAAAACAACATATATTGGGTTACAAAATGAAAGGAAAGGCTCAGCATGTTGTACTAGGGGTATCTTGTACTAAAGATGAGTGCAACAAGGGGTTTAACAGGGGGTTGACTAATCAGTGTGAAAAGTCAATATACACAAACATAACATAGATGGGCTATTTGGGGTTAATCCTAAAATTTGCCTTTTATCACAGCTACACAGATTACACTAGGTGCAATGCTCATTATTGTGGTCTCGAAAAGATGTACCAGGCCAAGTTCTATAGTCTACTACAGCCACAAGCAAACTTATTTTTAATGAATCGATATATAAGGGGAATATGGAAAGGCTTATCCTCCACATCATAGGAATTATAAGTAGTGTGACTCAGTATAGTCTTAACTAGTTAAGTTAATGAAAAAATGTTAAATTATTTTTTATTAATGAAACATTTTTCAAAATAAAGTAGAAAAATAAAGACAAGTAAAATCAAATGGGCGTTTATTTCTAATCCCTTCCCCCAACTTGAGTCAAACATAAGCATATAAAATTTAAATAGGAAGGGTTAGAAATGGAACATATTACTCCTTGGATTTGCTAAGTGATATGAAGAGACCACATGCTCTAAACAATGCTTTAAGTTTTCTTCATGCATCTTCACAAGCAACTTCATCATCATCCAGAATAGCATTTAACCAAGACGGTTCTGGATGCTTCCTTGCAGCTTGATTAGTATCCTAACACCTCATCCTGTGCATTACCTGTATAACTACAAGAAAGACAAATACCAAAAGCATAAACCAAGACAAAAAGCATAATATCACAAAATATATAAAACTATACAAATAAACCTAACTCACTTTTGTAGGAATCACGGTTGCATTTAACGTATGCAACAAGCCTTTTAAACCACGTGGTGGCCCAAGTGGACGAGTGAAGTCTCGTGAGGGTTTCCAGAGAATATACACACAAAGTTTATTTACCTATATACATGGTTTAGAAATGTTTAAAAACTTGATTTTTTTAGATTTTCAGAAAAAAAAAAAAATAAACAAAAAAAAAAGAAATGAGGTTTAAGCTATAACCTCGGTTTTGTTTACGCTCTGTATTTAGTGTATTTTTGAAAATTTTAATTTAGTTGTTACGGCGTAACCATGGAAAGGTTTATGTCGTAATTGATGTGGTTACAACGTAACCTTAGGTGTTACGCCGTGACTACTGCTACAATTGCTACATTCACCACACAATTTTTGGTCGAGCCGGTCTCGATTTTACCCTCCTTTATGCTGAACCTGAAAAACAAGTGAAAAACATACAAACCAACTAAAATGCAGAAATTGAAATGAGCTAAAGGATAGGTCGGATTGTCTCCCGGGTAGCACTTTTCTTTTAAACCGAGTCTTTAAGTTAGACTCAAGCCTCCACAATAGGCTTAATTGGACATCTCCATACATGTCCAATCTTCTTGTCATCTCCTTAACCTGTTCATAAGTGCTCATCCTGCACATTAACAAACCTCGTGCATTAAATGTTAAATAAAACTGAGTAAAAAGAGGAGCATTAAATAATGGCAAATACTTGACTCAGGAATAAAATTTTAAGGTTCAAGCAATGCCCAAACTATTTTTGATGTTTCAGACCTAGTTCGAGGTTTGTAGCTAAAGCATACCAAGTTACGCCATAACCAAGTCTGAAACGATTTTTTTTCACACGTTACGCCGTAACCATATAACTGGTTACACCGTAACAACTGAACATGCACACACTCAGAAAAGGGAGAAGAACAGAAAGTTCAAGCACATAAACAAACACAAACAAACGCACACATATCAATTAAACAATCGAAAACAACAAAAACCATTCCCCGACAATGGCCGCCAAAAACTTGATGCGTAATTTCTTTTAAATAAAAACTACGTCAGGTTTTACATTTATAAAACCCTAACTACCTCAACTATTCATACGCACTAAAGAGCAGTGTACCCTATCGTGTATAGTATAGTGATTGGTAAGTACGGGTGTCGACCCAAAGAACGGTTTGTGTATCTAATTGTCTAATTGATTTTATTATTCTACCTAAGAAAGCAGGAAAGAAAACATGTTTGAGTTGTTTGAGATTATTATGGAGTTGTTTTGGTGGTAAGCCTTGCTTGTTGAAAAGGGAATTGGTACGTAATTAATTACAATGATCTCTAGTGCAATGTATTGTCGCAATCTTAAAGCTATTTATATTATGAGATATGCTTAATCCTAAGTAGGTGGTCTCTATGTTAGCTTACACTCCTAACTGGGTATTAATGTTAAGGGGTCATTGGTTGACCCACCAATGAAGATTAGTCCTTCAGTTGGAAGAATAGAAATCACTTAGTGTCGTGAGTCACGATACACCAAGAGATCTCACAACTACAAGTTAATACTTATTAAGGGCACAAGGATCACTTAAATGTACTATAAAAAATAATAAAGAAATCGATAAAACAACGAGATCATAACTTAATAAATCAAAAGAGAATTAAATAATTAAATGGCAAGAACAAATAATAAAGCACAATTAATAACATAGCAACAATAAATTAAACCGCATGATCTGCTCAATCAAAATAATATGAGTAATTATATTTGACCAAAATAAATTGAAGTGTGATTACAAACTGTGTTGAATTAATGCTCTCGATCCCCTAGTCAAACGCCATGGCAAACCCCAAAGGGTTTTCCCTATACCCTACTTTCTTTTTTGGGTAAAGGGTTACCCCGGTAAATTTGTATTAATCACAAAAAGGTTTAGTACAATGGAATGTGGCTAAAGTACCACATTAACCTTAAGCTTAAGTTTGAACTGTAACATTTCGTATTTTCAGGTCTTTTACGACGTCATCTACTTTACTAATTATTATTTTTTTCTTTCTCGTACGCGTTTACTTATATTTTTAATAGTTAAGTTAAATCGCGTAAGCTATAAATCAACAATTAGCGTAAACGGACACCCAACAAATTTAAGTTTACGTCAAGTAATCATTATATTATTTTTACAAAAGTAATAATCAACTTTTTTTTATTTTATTTTTATTAGTTGCGTAAAACGTTTACGTTTC